>JAODKF010000105.1:189464-204255 GCA_026779585.1 Mormyrus proboscirostris
CACTTACTTTTATTTTTGACACTGTCATAATCAAAGAAATCCCAAATAGGACTCTGCCGCTTTCTTCTGACTTTCGCTGCAGCCATCACGCTAGCCGGCGGCGTCGCGGACAGACTATGGACGCGAGACGTCACAGACTACGTAGTGCCAAACGGGTCAAACACCTGGCTTAAAACTGGCAGCGTGAAGTAAATAGATGTTAATTCAACCCAAAAGGATTATTACAAAGACGAAAACGAAGGACATTTTTGCTATAATATTAGTTCGTTTAAATTCGTTTTGTATACACACAAAACAGTTTGTTAGTTTTCGTTTTTTTTTTTTAAACTCTCATTATTTTTATTTCAGTTAACGAAAATGCTTTTTCAATTCTAGTTTTAGTTTTTTTGTTCGTTTTCGTTAACTATAATAACCTTGTGTCAAACTCCTCCGGGGGAATCCCAAGGCGTTCCCAGGCCAGCCGAGAGCCATAGTCTCCAAATGGAAGGGTCCAACCTCCCTGAAGGAGACTGATTCCAGAGCCCAAGCCGTACGTTGAGGTGAGCCCGACTACATTTAGTCGGCACCTCACAACCTCCACAACCTCACGCACCAGTTCAGGCTCCTTCCCCGCCAGAGAGGTGACTTTCCATGTCCCTAGAGCTAGCTTCTGCAGCTGAGGATCAGTCCGCCAATGTCCATTGCCCATCTCACACAGCACCCGACCCCTTTGGCACCTCCTACAGGTGGCCAGCCCATTGGAGGGGGGACCCACGTGCCTTCTTCAGGCTGTGCCCGACCAGGCCCCATGGGTGCAGGCCTAGCCACCAGGTGCTCGCCATTGAGCCCTGCAGCACTTTGTCTGGTTCCTCATCCAGGACCTGTTTGCCTTGTTTAACCCTACAAAGGCCACAAAGCCCTGGGCAACTTAGCTCCTGGGATCATTGGGACACGCAAACCCCTCCACCACGATAAGGTGTCGGCTTCAGGAGAGGTGAAATAGACTTGTAAATTTTAAAGAAAAGAAATTAATTATTTTTGTTAATGTTTAAAGCTATAAAAAAATTTAGCTGCCTTTCTTAAATGGACAAAAAATAGTTTATATGAGGATGGGTCTTTGCAACATTCACATTCCTATCAGTCAAGTATAACCTGCCAAAGAAACATCTGTTTCATTTATTTCAAAGCAGACACTTGTGCACATGTGTGCAAAAACTGTTTCCTCATTTCCCTAACCAGCCACCAGAATCGGACGGTCCTTAAAGACCTTTCATAAGACTTGGGCTTGGCCCTTGTAGGGGTTTGTCTGTATTAAGTTGCTAGGAGTAGGTGTCGCTGGGTTAGTCTAACTCCTTTTCGGTCGAAGTCTGTAAAAATTTGAAGGCTGGCAGCCATGTTGATTCCTCGAAACGCCAGTTGATTCACCACACGACTCCCCGAAAACAGCTGGTATCCATCACAACAAAATAGCTAGTGTACTGGCGCCCATTCCCTCACTGCAGACATTATCAACCCATCATGTCTAAACATCTAAAAAGAATAAAATTCCCCTAAAAGCATGCTGGCTACATTTTTACTGATATAAAATAGCGCATTTGTTTAAAATAGCACATCAATAAAACACTACTGTTTTTTTACCATTTAAAACTGCCATACCCTCTTTCATCTCTAGCTAGAAAAGATTGACGAGTCCGGTACATCGTTAAAATCATTTTGCTAAAAGTAATTAAATTAAATTATTCCTTAAAACACATTTAGAACAATACATTAACAAACACATGTAATGTATTTTATTCTTTTAAAAGCTAATGAAGCCGTTTTGCTGGCATGATCTAGTCTTGTAGGTCATAGGAAAGGCTATCAGCATGATACAACTGGTTAGCGGTTTAATGCTAAATGCATCTTCTAGGTACTATTAAATATAATTGAATAATCATGTCAATCTTTTATAAAGTAAGAAAACAAAATACAACTAAATTGTGTTATTCCTGAAACCTTATTGGCTTAAAAATTTATACAAATTTTTCATACATCTTTTAAGTTATAGCGCTTTATTTCATTGATTATCCAAATGTAGTTAAATATTTTATACATCCCTGGAATTTCTGCAATCGTATGTTCCGTTCTGACCTGCTGCGTGTGTCCGGGCCTATCCCAGAGACTGTGGGAAAGGCCGGGAACAAGCCAGAGTTGTGGTGTTAAGAGATGGACTTTTATTTAAATTAGAAATAGATAATTTCATACCATTCAAAAATATGACAGATTAATAAATAGAGTTAATGTGCTTTCTGCCAGGAAGGGATGTTGATCATGTGGCCAGCATCTAAAAGGTATGCTGTAGAGTGTAGACACTGTGTAGTCTCGCAGCACAGTGGATGACAGTCACGCTACATGGAGGAGTGAGAGAGCCTGCTGGGATATGATGTTTTATTAGCCTGTGTCACTGCATGCACGTGCTACATGGGGAAAGAGAGCATGCTGGGATATGTCTCTATGCACATGCGCTACAGGCTGATTGAGTGTATTCTGGGAAAACTTCTCATTTTGACTTCATTCACCGGCTGTGCCGGGCTGAAAGGTAATTCCTCCTTAATGTGTGTTAAATGTTTCTTCAACCTTAAACCAAAATAAAACATTGGTTAAATACTGCTAAAGTTTTTCTTCTTTGAACATGTTGGTTAAATATAATGAGTTTAAGTGCTTTTTCCTTTAAAATAAAGTCAGGTTGCGTGTGCCTACTCCTAACAGCACGTGGTTGTGGCCTGATCCCCGCTGGACGTGTATGCTCTAGTTTACATTCATCCTGCTATACATTTTTTATTATTCCTTAAAACGTAATTTAAAATAACACATCAATACATGTAATGTATTTTTGTTCCCTTAAAGTTTAATGGTCCCCTGTCTGACAAACCACACTTTTCAATAATCAAACCATGTGACCCCTAGCGGGCAAGCACATCTGATACCATATATGGACATGACCCTAGACCAAACAGAATACCATCTAGGGTCATGACCCTGGACCACTCAGAATGAAGGACACGCCCCTACCCACTTATGATGTCATAAATGGACCCTTACTAAGCTCCACCCAAAGTGACTAGTAACCTCTCTGGCTGGCATTGTCAATATGTCACATGGCACACCTTCATCTCACTTTTCCTTGCCCCTGGCTGCTGCAGGGGGGTCAGGTTGGGCCAGGGGGCACTACGATGTTGGTGATCCCTATGCAGGACCACAAACTTTTTTTGCTCTGGGAGCTGCTGGCATTAGATGACAACAGAGAGGAGCTCAACAATCTCTCCTGGTCCCCTCTAATAACTATCCAATATCAGATACTGAAGTCCACACAAAAACACCATGACCCATTCTTCTTCCTAACCAGGACTGCAGGTGCAGCCCACAGACTCTCTGAAGGCTTGACGACAGATGCTGCTACCATCTCCCAGATCTTCTGCTCCGCTGCCTGACACTTAGCGAGCATTAGCCAGTCAGGCTGCAGACGAATGGGCAGGGCATTTCAAGTGTCCCTTTCTGGGCCAGGCGTGCCTCCAGGAAGGGATAAACCTCTATCTGCGGTTGCTCTGCAGCGGCTCAGCAGGCTCTGAATACTTGTGGGAGTGACACAGCTGGGATGTCCAAGGCAATCGGGGATTCCCCCCAATCACCAGCAAAGAGTGAAGTGGGGGAGAGAGAGGCAGTTCCCAGGAAGATGGTTGGGGCTGCCTCAGGCTTCTCTTTTGGCTTCTTCCTCTTCTTCTTCTGGCTCACAGCTGTCGGTGGAGGTTGCGTCGTTTTCGAGAAGACAGACGGTGGGTTTACAGCCACTGCTGTGTGGGACACAATCCTCTCCATCTCCATCACATGCTGCACCAGCAGCCGGAGGTTTTCGTGTTTTAATAGATGCATGTTCCCGGGCGGGGACATCTCCTCCAGGACGCGGACTAAATATATAGAACGTATCAGACTGATGAAAAACAGCTGGGCACAATCAGGGGAGCACACTTGGTAGATCAGGGAGCGTGGCACACACAAGGATCGTACGTGCAGGTTATGACACATATCAGGTGTATGCTGCATCACTGCAAAATACAAAATGATACACTCTGTCAGAAACAAACCTGGGTGCGGTCGCAAGCACAAGATTTCAAAGACTTTGGGGAGGAAAATAATCAAAAATGCCTTCTTGACCCCTTGATCACTGTGAAGACCATTGTCACTGAACTGGCCTCTTGCGGGGCCTCATGTATAAATGATGCGTACGCACAAAAATGTTGCGTACGTTCGTTTCCACGCTCATGTCAAGATGTATATAAATGAAACTTGGCGTACTGCTATGCACATTCTCACGGCAGCTCCAGACACGGCATACGCACGTTTGTGCTCGGTTTTGTAAACCGACAGCACTCAGTGGCAAGTCATTGCTACTGTGGTTTCCCTTTTTAAACTCACAATCATGAATCACCAAGTCGATTCAAATTTCCAAGAGCAATCCTTTTGGAGCTGTGTGCTGAACTGGGGCCAGCATTACAAAGGCAGACAATGAGGAATTGCGCTATACCTGTTCCTTTACAAGTCCTGTCCACTCGTGGGTTCTTAGTTACAGGTGCTTTTCAGCGATAACTTGCAGACCAATGTGGTATTTCTCAGTCAACACTGAGTCGCACCATGCCAGCTGTATGGGACGGCATAATCCGCTTGTCACCCAGATATATAAAATTTCCTTACACTGCGGTTGAATAGGCAAACATTAAAGCGCAATTTGCAGCGATGTCCGGTTCTCCCAATGTAATCGGAGCCATCGACTGCGCACACATTGCAATAAAGGCAGCTTCAGATCGAATATGCTTATGCTTATCCCACTAAACACTGAACGTTGGATAGACATGCAGATCATGTCTATATTGGGTCCGTCAGTCTATGATCAATTCTGGACATGTATACAACGTCCAAACTAGGTTCACAATTTGAACCTCCATCCATGACCCAACTTGTACGTCAATATGACATTCAACATTTGAACGTAAATTTTTTGGATGTCATGTGGACGCCTGTGACAGCTGCTGGATATATAGTTTTATTTACAAATATCAACATAATGCATACAGGTAAGTTTGGTCAGCCTAGTAAATTCTATGTCTATTTGTACATATATTGTTAGCTAGTTTAGCGTTGTTGTCTTAAATTCCCAAAGCATTATAGAAGTTAGCATGTCTTAACGGCACAGATTTTTTTGTTTTGCTTTAGCTTGCTGCTATGTACAGCACTCTTGGTTCAGTTTCAATGGTATTTTGACTGTCCACAAGAGAGCAAGTTCTGACTCGTGGCTAACTAAGTAGCGTCCTTAGACAGGGTTCACGGAGGATGCAAGGTTGAACAATTGTACCCTCAGTGACTTATCATTCATTAAATGAGCATGATAAGTTTTTGTCTTTTTCTGCTTGTGCAGAAGGAATCATGAAATTTGATAAGGCCGCCACTGAAGAGTATATCAAGATGCATGTTTCAGAGCACCTCAACTGTGCACTTCAAAGACATGGAGGTGGAGGATTCACTCAACTCATAAGCCCAGCCTACAAGACTTTGAACCAGAATTGTTTTTCCCCATGTTCGTTCTGAAAACCATGTGAAATCTGAGTAGTGCAGAGCAGTCTATAGCAGTTTTAAGTTGTAGGATCTCTAGAATGTCTTTCAACTGGTGCTATGATGATGATGCTGCAGTTCCAAGTTCTTTGTTCAGATGACAACTGTCACTCTGCATGTGCCTCTCACACTCACTCTCACATACACACACACTTTTCCCACATTTCCCTCGTTTGGATCCCCCCACATTTAACAAAAAACATTAGTTTTATGCCAGTGTGTCCCTCCTATTCAAAATGCTTCTGACGCTCCTGCATTAATGTTGTGGCTGGATGGCCTGGCTGAACCCATGATTCGTTCATTCTTGCTTAAGCTCAAAGCTGCAGGGATTTTAGGAACTGTGTCAGTTTGGATCGAAAACTGGTTAAATGACAGGAAGCAGCAAGTAGTTATTAGAGACACAATGTCACAGTGGGCCTGCGTTCATAGTGGGGTACCGCAGGGTTCAGTTTTAGGACCACTATTGTTCTTAATTTACATTAATAATATTGACATTAATGCATACAGTAAACTGGTTAAATTTGCAGACGACACCAAGGTGGGTGGTGTAGCAGATACTGACCTAGTAGCAGAGAGGCTACAACAGGATCTATATTTAACTAGCGACTCGGCTGATACTTAGCAGATGAAATTTGACACAGATAAATGTAAGGTAATCCATTCAGGGAGCAGAAATATAAAGTACGGATATTTTGTGGGTTCCACTGAAATAAAGGTAGCTGATTACGAGAAAGATCTCAGTGTGTATATTGATGCTTCCATGGCCCACTCTCGCAAGTGTGGGGAAACAATAAAAAAGGCCAATAGAATGTTGGGTTATATCTCCAGGTGTGTGCAGTTTAAGTCAAGGGAGGTGATGTTACATTTATATAATTCCTTGGTAAGACCCCACGTAGAATATTGTGTGCAGGTTTGGTCACCATACCTTAAGAAGGACATTGCTGCCTTAGAAAAGGTACAACAGAGGGCTACAAGAATGATTCCTGGTCTTAGAGGAATGTCTTATGAGGAGAGGTTAACTGAGCTGAAACTGTTTAGCCTCGAGCAAAGGAGACTAAGGGGGGACATGATCCTGGTATATAAGATTCTAACAGGTCTGGATGCTGTCCAGCCAAATGGCTATTTCAATATTAGTTTAAATACTAGAACTCGTGGCCATAAGTGGAAATTAGCGTGAGAACATTTTAAAACAAATTTGAGGAAGCACTTCTTTACACAGGCTGTACTGTAGTTAGAGTATGGAAGCTAGTGAAGCGGAAGCTAAAACCCTGTGTTCCTGAATCAAAGCTAGATAAGATTTTAACAGTTCTGAGCTATTAGTCAAGTTCTCCCCAAACAAGCTTGATGGGCAGTAGTGTTGGAAACAAACTTGAAAATAGGATGGTACGTGATGGCTGGGTGCTCGGTAAGAAGATTTTTCCCATTTTATAATTTGGCCCAATACTGTAAGCTTTGTTTGATTAAACCATTTGACAACTCCTCTGGGGACAGTGGGTACCCAATGAAGTTGTGATTTCTCACGCCACTCGCAAACCCACAGAATGAACAGGAGCAGCGTTATAATGCTGCACTGTAGGGCAGCTTTAAGACCGTTGGCGCTGCCTGGACAATACCAGTGGGGTGCTGCTATACTGTACTTGCAGTCCGCAAAAAGTGTGTCGCATTGTTTAAAGATGTCTTTTTATGATGTCTTCTGAACATCGAATGCAGATGTCCGCTGGACCACTATACAAGGTTTCAAATGAGATCAAATGCGGTCATCGACATCTTTCAACATCTTATCAAAAGCAGACTAATCTTAGACATTGTGTATATTGTGCCTCTTGGCTAAATTAATTTATTAATTTAAGTCTCACCATGCTTTCAATTAAAACCTTTATTTAAATAATGTATTCTGGCGACAGGCAGACTAAGGCATCGCAGGAACATATAGAGACACAGAGACTCTCCTGCTGGGGAAACACACTCATAATCAGTAATCCTTACAAGGACTACATCAGGCACCCAACAAGCACTAAACAGAATTACATGTAAGAAACACAAGGTTGTCAGATGCCAAACTGTAAGACACATACACGGTGGGAGATTTATGTAAGCTAATTACACACGAGGACCAGAACGGGTACACACAAGACACACGTAAACAGATGCGCAACAATAAGGAATTACCTATTAACAATAACAGCGACAACACAACAATGGCTATTTACAACTGCACACGGGGCATGTTGGGATATGTGCCCCGCCGGTGCTACAGTATATACAACAGAACAGTACAGAGCTAAAGTATCATGAAAAGAAATATATTATAAGATGACGCCAACATTTGTATCTACATAAACGTTGACAAAACTCTTCTGTGCCTGGTTAGCGTTGCCAACTGTTGTTCCCTCGTGGTCACTATTGTTAGTGTATAGCTAAGCGGTGGACTCAGTCACAGTGAGCAAGCTAACTAGCCACAGCAGGTTGAAGTCGGTTATAAAAAATACCAAAAAAGCTACCTTGAAAGAAAATAATGAACATAACTTAGCATTAACCTGGTTTAACAAGCTGGATGTTTGTTCGAACGGGCTTGAAGCTGCTGCCAGATTTTGAAATCCTGCGCTCTGTGTGTGCACAAAATTGTCCATGAGGGACATGGATATGGAAATACAAAGCAAAACAATCAGTGGTTGGAATTTAGAGGCTGTAAAAATTCTGAATGTGATGAGACAGTTTATGCCATATACAAGTGGAATTGTAGATATATAGATGTGATCAAGATTACATTTACTATTTCAGAAAATGATGCGAGGGAGCATATGGTATGTTTTTTTAAATTCTCTTCAATTCAACGGGAGTTGAATTCATGAGCATTAAATTGAATTGACAATGTCCGAAATCTAAACGTTCAGATATTAAACTACATTTCATGTCGAAGAGAGGTCGTAGTCAGACATCCGGATACTAAACCTGATTTGCACGTTGTTCAAACATACAGATATAGTTCTGGATGGACCAACGCCATATACCATGATTTGCATGTCTGGGAGACGTCTCGTGTTTGCTGGGTAATTTCGGCCACTGTGCGAATTTCGGAACCAATATTTTTAACTGACTCCGCCACGCTGTGTCATTCCGTCAACTTCCGTTTATTGCTGATGCCACTATTAAACCACCAAATAATATCACTTATCTTTTCTTGATTTCTGTTAACATGACCTCCACTTTGCACTTGCTGAAATACCTCTTTTTCCCACGTGGTTTATCCATTGTTGTTTAAGGAAAACATAGAACAAAGCAGGTATTTCTGCAGATTTACATATGCAAATATACATAACTATGGGCAGGTCGGGGGGTGGCTGTGGACTTGTTCACATACGTAAAATTTCACACTCATTGGGATTTATAAAGGGAATGTGCGTAGATCTGTGCTTACGCACAGTTTTATGCATCTGGATTTTTTCTTGCTTAAACACATTCCTAGTTTTGTCCATATGCCATGTTTTAGTGTGAATTCTATGCACGTTGTTATACATATGAGGCCCCTGGACTTGACATCTGGAAAAAACTTTTGTGAGTGCTCTTCATTGTGGGAAGACTCCATTGCTCACACAGTAGTGTATCAAAGCTAGACTGCAGTTTGCCCAGGACTATTTGAATAACAGGGATGAATTTTGGAGTCTTATGAGACAAAGCTGGAGTTTTGGCACATGGATGTAGCTTTTGTTTGGTGGGGAAAAGAAAGACGAGATGATTTTGATAAATACCCAGTAGTTACTGATTATAAATCAATGGTATAAATATCCATGTTCATTTTTAGATTAATCTCAAATCAAGAAATTACTTCTTATTCCTTTTCTATTCAATTATGTCAATTCTGATAAAAAATATATTATATTTACTGTAATAGGGAGTGTATCACAGCAGGCAAGAACACTGTCCCCGTGACTGTAAAGTTACCATTCTAGGCAACTCTCAGGTCAGCAGATTAAGAGCCCTGAGCAAGACTCTTTCCCCCCAATCTATCTGGCTTCATATGAAAGTGTCTCCTAAATAAATAGCATAATTTCTAAAGTGAGATCACATATGGCATAATATGAGAAATTGCCATAATAACATAAGAAATTTACAAACGAGAGGAGACCATTTGCCCCATCAAGCTCGTTTGGGGAGAATTTAATTAATATCTCAGAGTTGTTAAAATCTTATCTAGCTCTGATTTAAAGGAACTCAGGGTTTTAGCTTCCACTGCAGTAACAGGGAGACTATTCCATACTCTAACTATGTGCTGTGTAATGAAGTGCTTCCTCAAATTCAGATTAAAATGTTCTCCCGCTAATTTCCACCTATGGCCACGATTTCTAGTATTTAAACTAATACCTAAGTAGCCATTTGGCTGAACAGCATCTAGAATTGTTAGAATCTTACATATCAGAAATTTCACATTGGACATATTGTTATAACCTCACTGTCATCTAGCCATTAAACATCTTGATCCACAGGGTACTAGGCTTTTATATCAATATTTGACTAACACCTATAAACACATCTATCGGGTAATAAGCACATTACTTAATGGCTAATAACACAGTCTGTCTTGTGGGCTTTACCAACACACTTCAGGTTAAATGTCACTCCCTTTTCATTCTCACTGTAAATGTCTTCACTGTAAAATTAAAACTTTTATCAATGGTGACAGGTAGTTCTTTCAACAGTTATATTAAATTTTACTTAATTTTCTATAATTGTGTTACAATGCAGCATAGTAAATAGGCCTTCAAAATTAGCTTACATACATATACTGATGAAACAATTTTAAAAATTACATGAATCAAAGACAATCTGGTGGGAGTTAAATACATCGCAGAATTCTATAAATATATGATGTAATACCAATCGGTCATACTTATTAAAATTTCCACTAAGCTCCGCATGAAAACACACCTTGTCCTTTGCATACTTGATATCGTGAATTACATTATAATTTTTCTGGTCATGATGCAATACTTTTGAAATAACTATGGCGATAAGCACAATAAAATGACTAAGGTGACTACGATTCGTATGTGCTGTTATATCATCAGTCCTAATTTGTAACGATGAAACACCATTAAACATCTTCAATGTGTACTGAAACATCCAGCTTCCGTGCAGTATTTGCATGCACATTACTTTGGCTTTATATATATAGCGCTTAGAACATGCATGCGCACAAGTTAGAAGCTATCCGGGGACATGGGTTCAGACGGCACTTCCTTGTCCCGTCAGGGGGATGAAAGTGACGTCGGCGGCCGCTTCGGCTTCCCCAGCCATTCAGATGATCTTGGAGAAAATTCTGCAGAGGGACGGTCGCCCGGAGCAAACAAATTTAGGTGTCCAAGGGTTTCGTGATTCACAGGCAGGGTCTTACGCATAGCATCGCGCGAAGGATAGCAGAGTGCTGAATATACCATAATGCAGTGCTGATGGTAAGCCGCAGGCAGACCCACATTGCTGTTTGTCTTCTGCCTTTCCGGCTGCTTTTCGGCACTTGCTGCAACGTTTCATGACATGTCGATTAATGAAGAGCAGAGATGGCTGCCAACTCATGTGCAGGTGACAGTCCTCCGGGCCAGAGGCTTGCGGGCCAAAGGCAAGCACGGAACCAGCGACTCGTATAGTATCATTCAGCTGGGAAAGGAGAAGTTCTCCACTTGCGTGGTGGAGAAGAGCACCAGCCCAGAGTGGAAGGAAGAATGCACTTTCGAGCTGCTACCAGGGGTGCTGGACACGGATGGACGAAGCGGCGACCTAATCGTCACGGTGATGCACCGTGCACTGATGGGACTCGATGTGTTTCTCGGGCAAGCAGTCATCGCTTTAAATAAAGTCTTCCAAGATGGAATATGCTTGCGGAACCAGTAGGTTTTATTTTCTTTGTTCAATCTATTGCAGCGTTTGATGCAAGGATACTATGGGGCTATGCAAATTACCAGTATAGTGGCAGTCATTTCATACGTGCACACGCAGGCGCGCGCACGCAGTGCTTTCAGAATAGTGTGATCAGCTGCTTTTACCTATTAAGTTAATCGCAGAGAATGCAATTTCATATCAGAGACTGAGAGAACTGGCTAAATTGTGAGTTAAGTTAATATTATAATGCGTTCTCTCCGCTAGACCGACCTAGCCATGCTGCGGGTGAGAGTATGAGGAAACTTAATATCTGACATCTTTAAAGGAGAAAGTCGTCGAGTCATTCAGAGCAGCCCTTATCACGAATGTGTGCAAATTATTAATAAAAATTATTATTACTTTTTGCTTGACATACACATTCTGCGATCATGTGATGTCCTTTAGATTCTGCTGACGTAGCTTAATAACCAGGTTGCCATTTTATTTTTAAATGGCGCATCTTTAGTTTCAGTTTAAGTTTGAATATTCTAATTGTGGTTACTATGCTTAAAAGTGAGCTATACTTAAACACCATATATGAATCAAATACTGTTTTGTGTGTCGCTGAAGTCTGTGAAACCTACTGTACTGTTTATTATTAGTTTTATTTGGGAGAAATACGGTTCTGGTGTCTTCTAGGTAACCCCCTCCCCAAATGCCTGGCATTTTTGCAGAATATCTCATGCAGATTTGTAATAGTACTTAATGACATAGCACAGCAGCCAGGCATGCTACTGAATGATGTTCCCAAAAACAGAGGAAAATCCTCCTAATACCAAAGTAACACACCTATTGTAGTCTGCCTTCTGTCTGCCTTCTGCCTTCTGTGACATTAATGAAGCTTTCATTAAATTTCAGTGTAGCATATTTGTAACCTTAATTAATGTTATTACTTACACCTGTGGTTAGTATACTATTTCATGTCAGTTTGGCTGCCATTAAAAAGACCCATTAGTGATTGCAAAGAACTATGGTTTTGATACACATTTCTCATAAGTAATGATATCTCAACATCAACTCAAAAAACAAAGACCACATTTTCTGGAGATGTTCATGATATTATCAGCTAGCTTTAGTAAAAAATTGATACATTTTGAAAAATACGTCCAATTTCAGTTTCATTAGTTATGCATGTGAGCAAATCAGCATGCCAAGTTTCGTTAAAATCCGTGACATTGAGGTCTGAAAGTGTGGATGATTTGACATGAAATGACCCTTCTCCTGACTCAATATTTTGAAAGCATCTGCATTTGCTCCAGCCTGAAGAAAATGTAGTTATACTCAAACATTATACTCAAACATGATATAAATAGCCAAACCTGCAACGTTGTTTGTCAATACAACAAACTAAAGTACGTATTATTTAATGATATGGGGTATATATTATTATGTACGTAACAGTCGGGAAGAAAAGGAGTCACGACTAGCAATTTTACCGTGCGTTCACGCCCTCCTTCATCGCAGCGTTATTTTTTGTTTTAAAAGTAGGTGTGTGTCGCATGTTCATAGGCACCAAGAGCCACTTCATTCTGCATGCTTGTGTAATGCAAGGCTCAGTGAGCCCCCATAGTCTGTGTCCTCTGCATTTAACCCATACATGACATAGCAGTGGACGGCTAGTTCAGCACCCAGGAAACCTTGCTCAGGGTACCTCAGTGGTACCTTGCTGGTGTGGGATTTCAACCAGCAACTGTATAATCACAACTGCACCTCCTTAACCATTAGGCTACTACTGCCTGTAATGGGTCCCACAATAGAACATCAAAGGCAGTATCACAAATAGGTTTTTTTTTGCCCACCCATGTTTACTGTTAGAATACATTACGAGTTCTAATATCGGTCATTAATCTTGGTTACTGTTTTGGTTTATTTAGTGTTAAAGTTGCAGGCCAAGCAGGGACTGGGAGTAGGGAGGGTGCCACTGAAAAATATTGTTTTTTTTGGCCTTTTTACTTATTATTGCTATTCAGGTTTTAACTTAACATTTTGTTAAGTTGCCATTTGAGTAGAGTGAACCCATTATCATATTCAAGAAACTAGTCAGTGGTGAATTTAGATTTGTGACATGGTGTGTTATCCAGTTGGATGTATCCATTACAAGCTGGGTTATAAAGGGATAGACACAGTCAGCAGCACTCAAGTAAGCTGTGGCATTGGTACTAAGGGGCCCAAAGTGTGCGAAGAAAATACCTCCATATCATTACAGCACCACCACTTGCCTGAAGTGTTCATACGAGGCAGGATGGATCCATGCATGTTGCTTACGATGAATTCTGACCGTACCATCTGAATGCAGAAATCGAGAGTCATTGGACCGGGCAATATTTTCCCAATCTTGCATTGTAGCATTTTGGTGAGCAAGTGCCCACTGCAGCCTTAGTTTCCTATTCTTAGCTAACAGGAGTTGCACCTAGTGTGTGGTCTTCTGCTGTATCCCAAGGTTTGACGTGTTGTGCATTCAGAGATGCTCTTGTACAAATGTTAATTGTAAAGAGTGGTCATTTGAGTTACTGGCATCAACAACCATGCCATGATCAAAGTCACTTAAATCATCTTTCTTGGTTTGATGTGAGCATTAACCGAAGCACCTGACCTGTATTTGCAAAATTGTATACATTGTGCTGTTGATATATAATTGGCTGATTAGATATTTGCTTCATTGATCCAGCAAGCATTTGAAAAGGTGTACTTAACAGTGACTAGTGAATGTACAGTACCAGTCAATTGTATGTGTATACTTGCTGAAAATTATGATCCTGAGTCACTATAGTATAGTATACTATAGCTAGGATTGGGGAAGGTGCTTTAAAAAAGAAGCTTTTCAAGCAACTTATGATTAAAAGCTACAGCCATGCTACTGTTAAAATATAGTAATTAGCTACATTGCAAGCTAAAGAGAAAAAGTAGGTAAGTACATCAAAGCTATTTCATCCGGTAATACTTAATTTTTGTGCTGTAGGATAATCTTAAAGCAAGTTAATTAAAAAATGTGAAACATGATGCTAAAAGTTGAAATGAAAATCTATGTTTTTTAACAATGTAATGTCAAATCACAATTAACCTGTATTTGGTGTAAACTAAGCATATTTCACAATTGGTGTGTGAAAACGAGAAGAAACAAAAAAGAGATTTTAATAATCTAATAAGAACATAAGAACATAAGAAATATACAAACGAGTGGAGGCCATTCGACCCATCAAGCTCGCTTGGGGAGAACTTAACTAATAGCTCAGAGTTGTTAAAATCTTATCTAGCT
>JAODKF010000105.1:228764-240455 GCA_026779585.1 Mormyrus proboscirostris
ATCGTACTACGTAAGTCCGCACTATCGTTACCTATGTAGTTTGAACTATGGTTTCGAGAAACACCTCCGTCGTACTTGCATAGTTCGAACGACGGAAACGATGGTTCTGAGAAATGCACCCCTGAGCAACTAGGAAGGGGAGAACTCCCTCAGGTGGAGGCACCCATGTAATCTGTCTGTCATGGACTCGGGCGAGTTTGAAGCGGGGACATGGCATGACACAGGCACAAAAAATGTGGACAACCAACTGGAGGCTCCAAGAACAAAAACGGGGTTTATTAAACAAAACAGAAAACACAACATATGAACACAACAAAATCAAAGGACCACGAGGGGTCAAAAACTAAAGGGGATTAACAGAGACTAAATAACAAAAACCAAATACACATCTAAACACAGAGAATCTCAAACTATCAAACATGACAAACATCAAATAACAACAATGAACCACCAGGGAACTGAACAGAAGCAGGGACTAAAATACTGAGGGGTAAAGAGACTAACACAGGACAGGTGAGGCTAATTAACAAAGACCGGGAAAATGGGGCACAGATGAAACAAATAAACTCAAAGGAACTAAAACAGGGAAACTAAGAACTAAACAAGGAAACAGGGAAACAGAAACTAACACTGGGAATTACAAACAGGTAAAAAAACAAGCAGGAGCAAGGAACGAAACCAAATACAAAATCAGATACAAGAACTAGAAACACTCAAATGAAACACTAGGGAGCAAAATACAAAAACAGAGGAGGTAGGATTCAAACACAGACAAGGCTCACAGGTAATCACATGCTCAATGCATTGAGCCATGTGGCTAAACAGGTAACAGGGGAGAACAAAGTCTAACACGAAGGACGGGATGACCAGCAACACCTGCTGGCCAAACGGGGAAGGGACACAGTGGGACAACAGGGGCTGACCCTGACACTGTCATTATAGAAATGCTGTGATGTCAGCTTTAAATGTGGATCTTATGTACTACTGTTTCAGATTCACTAATGCGAGGACTGTCAAATCAAATTATTTTATTTCCGACCTGCCCAGTTGTCAAGCAGCCCACCGGGAAATCTCCCGAATCTCCCGATTAGCCACTCCAGGCAAAGTCCTAAATATTGGATCAGGGGTGCGTTTCCCAAACCATAGTTGCTAGTAGTGTGCGTTACTACAGGATTTGGTATCGATGTGATACCAAATAAATACAGGGAAAGTATCGCTGATACGATACCGATACTTCTTAATAATTAAGGTGGATGCATCATCAAATTGCTAAAGCTGAATTAATTTTCATTACCTTTAAGTGTTTTTTTTTTTATTAATTAGGTAAAACCCAGGACAAATTTTATAAGCAAATAAATACTGTAAGGCGGAGGTACCAGCCGGCAACGCGGCATGTTGGACTGATGCCAGCTTGTAAATAGATCTCAGTAATCGCTTGTGTGATTATAAATGTACTGTGTGTTATGTCATGTATAGTGGTTAATGTTTATTGTCGTATATAGTGTGTGTATGTATGTGTGTGCGCCCACCGTGTGTATGAGGAGTAAGCGGGGCGACATGCACGGTGAGCAGTGCCGGTGTGTGGGTTGTAGTAGTGCGAGTGTAATAAACGCCATCTGATGATTAAACCCCGAACTATCCCTGCTGTTTAATTATTGCGAGCATGACTCAGCAACCCACTATTTACTATTATAATACTCTATTATAAAAAATATAGTGTGTGTGTGTGTCACGTGACAGCCTGGAGCGGCAATTGAGAGCAGCAACGCGAACACAGACAGCCGCAGTGCATTCGAGAGAGAGATTGAAACTGAAGTATCGATCTCATTAAACTAGTATTGATCGATATCAATACCCACATTATTATCGATATTTGGATCAATCCAGCCACCACTAATAGTTGCTAACTTGCATGATTCGAACTATGTAGTACGACGCAGGTGTTTCCCGAAACCATAGGTCGAACTACGAGGTACAGTAATGATACTGCGGACTTACGTAGTACGATGCGTCGGTAAACGACGCAGGTGTTTCCCAAAACCATAGTTCAAACGAACGTTTGCAAACACTGTCAAGTTGCGTAGTTCGAACAGTTAGAAGCGTAGTTCCGGGTAAATACGTCAGCGATTGTGGAAAATGCAGTCTAATAAGGGTATAGTCACCGTGTAAGTAAGAAATGTAATAATCTTTAATACCTAATAAGGAATAATTTAGCTCTACGAGCACATATAATGTGAAGTTGTCTGAAGATGTAGTTTGAAACGTAATTGTGTGGGGCTCTGGTCATAAGTACGGTGACTGTAGAGAAGGAACAGAGACAAGTCTCAGACTGCAAAGTATTGATTAGCACAGGGGTGGCTAATTATATCCATGAAGGGCCGTTAGGCATGCAGCTTTTCGCTGCAACTCCATGATTAGAGTAGAGACCGATTATGGTGTTAAATTAGTGCCAAAACTCGCGCGTAGAAAGGCCACGCTGGTTAACGTTATGGCTTTAATAACTTTTAACGGAAGTAAGGTGGGGCGTTTTTAATGACAGAATCAGACTACAAAGATAACAATGCACACCAATTATTTTTGTGCTTCAAACTATTACGTGATTTGTGCAAAATCGTGTTCATAACTAATATTATATGTTCCTTCAGCTGTAATGACATGGTGGTTTAGCATTTTGGAGTGTGCTTTCATCAGTGGAGTACAGGAACAATGCACACCCCTTGGATTTTCTGAATAAGTTTCCATCTAACAGTTATTAATTAACACATTGTATGCATATTACAAGCCATTGCTCCATTTCATACATATTGACAGTTAATTGATAACACAAATTAATCCATAAATAAGTTGTAAAGTGTGATTTAGGCAGTGCACCGTGGGACAAAGCAAATTTTTGATTACGTGTTTCGTCATTAGCTATTAACACGATTTTGCACATCATTAAAAACGCCCCACATTCCATTAAAAGTTATTAAAGCCATGAAACTGAATATCGAATATGAGGCTAACTTAACCGCGGTCAGTGAAAAGTTATATTCATCTACCAAAGTTATATTCATTCCTACCAATGGAACCACTGTTCCCGCCTCCGAAGTGTCAAAATTCATCCTGTCGAGCGAGCGAGTGCTGCGCAGACGCGAGTGCGTACAGTAATATAGGGTCAAGTGAATGCGAGCGCGTAAAGAGGATGGGTTTTAAGCTTGCGAGCGCACACACGCGCGTGGTTCGACTTTTAATAAT
The DNA here is from genome assembly GCA_026779585.1 of Mormyrus proboscirostris. Lineage (NCBI taxonomy): Eukaryota > Metazoa > Chordata > Actinopteri > Osteoglossiformes > Mormyridae > Mormyrus > Mormyrus proboscirostris. The sequence goes on from JAODKF010000105.1 coordinate 232,002, forward strand.
TTAAATAATTTAACGCCGAGCGAGCGAGTGCTGTGCAAACGCGAGTGCGTGGGGAGCATGGGTTTTCTGCTCGCGAGCACATATGCGTGCCTGGTTTTTCTGCGCGCAAGTTTTGGAACTAATTTAACACCATAACTGATAGACTGAAGAGTTTGCACAACTGGGTTTGAGCAACTGATCGAATGGTTATCCCAAAAAAAACCTGCAAACACACCGGCCCTTTCTGGATAAGATTGACTACCCCTGTAGTGGCATATGCAGTTAGTGTGTATTGCTTGGCAAAGGATGTTGTGTACCCTGTGGTCATTGTGCCATATGGTACACTTCGCCATATATAGTAAAAAAAAAAAAAAAAAAGAGAGAGTGAAATAATAATAATAAAAAAAACATTAATAAAATAATAATAAAGATATATATATAATAATAAATAAAGAAAATAATAAAACCCCCCCAAAAAAAATAAATCATTATTCCTTGTGTGTACATGTGTGTATTTGTAGCCCTGTGTAGACCATTGGGTGTTGTGCAGTTTCTTCTTTACACACCTAACTTCAGAGGGACAACAGTCGCCTTAGTAAAGAGTACAGCACTTTGATGAAGTACTCCTTATTCACTGACACCTGTCATTCTCATAATGGAAGAGTAGAATGACCCTACAGCGGTCAAATACGAATCCATGCCTTTGTACTCGGGAAAAGACTTTTGTGATGTTTGGATATTACACGCACCTGTCTATTCCAGTCAACCACTAACATCCTGTTAGCAACAACATCGGACCAGGACTTTGTAAGTGTTCATGGTGTGATTAAAACACAATGAACTGCAATCAACGTAATTACAAATGGAACGTCTTTCACAAAATACATACAAACATATCGTTAATGCTAACTTCTGTCATTGTTTGGGAAACGCACCCCAGAATGGACCCTGTTGCTGGTCATGCATCCTTACATCTTTCAAAGCCAAATGCGTCTCTCCAGGCATCAATTCAGTATTTTTATTGAGTCAAGAGGCCTTGGATTCACAGATGACCACCAGGCTGGAAGTTTGCACATGTGCCTGTGCAAAAAAAAAAGCACTGATATTTTTGTTGTTTGTAGGGAACCAGAATTATTTATGTGAAATTTTAGGTAAGTTTGATGTGCCCTACGTAAACGCACATAAACACGCTTAATATGTAGCTACAGTATGTGTTACTGACTAGTTTCTAGCTAGTCCAGTTTACGACTTAACAGTCAATAGGTTAATATATGCAAAATAAAAAAGAAATTATTACTTTTCGTAATACCTTGCTTAAATAACAGGTAGCTGACCAGCTACATATTACATTCTGACACAAATGGTGACAGTGCACCATTGAATAATAATCAACATTCAAAACAATTAGGAGTTATACAATGAAAGATTACATCAAATTCATAACTTTAAAAACAATTTGCCTTTCATACTGGAGCTATCCATTGCCCAGATCAGAAACTCAGAGCTTCTCACTGTTGAATATGACTTTGTAGTGGCATTTATGTGTGCTCATCTTGTATTTATGATTTTTCCAACATGACTTGAAGGCAGGGTTAAATAGAGTTGCAGTCTGGCCTAAAGTACTACTAGTTTCACTTAGCAACCATTTTGCTTAACATCTTGGTTGTCGAAACAGAATTGGGCTGCTAAACGAGAAGTGGTTATATAGACAAATTCTTTATTCCAGATACAAGTCTCAAGATAAATATGATATGTGTTGCATCAGTGAAATATATCAGCTATGATATAAAACTTTCACTGCATTATGTCTACCAAACGACTATTTTTTTCTCAATTAATGATCATGCTCTCAAAACAAAGTAAATGTTTAACACAAAACAAAATCTAAAACCTATGTGGCTCTAAAATCAGAAGCTCGACAACCATTGAAAGTGAGCTTAATAACTGGAAACATCAATTTAATGTATTAGCCTTCAATAAAATGAAACAAATGACAAATTACGATACTTTTAACCTATGACTAGTTTGACTGTTTTAAAATTAAATGAACCATGTAACCTTAATTCCACACCTTTCTCTGCCGTCACCTTCCCCATGACATGTCACTAACTGAATGGTCTGATAGCTGTGAATTCTGATATTCTGTGCAACTTCACAACTGAAGCTGTCATGTGAGTGTCAACTAGGAAGGAATACTATACCAGGTCCCGACTGAAAATCTTTGATAGAGCTCCAATTTAACGCACAGTCAAAGTATATCAATATAAACAATATTGTCTCATCCTATATCTTGTTTGATAATATATCTATTTACTCAAAAATTTTGATATACTGTTCAGCTCTATTGGAAAACGTGTTAGTGTCTGTTATATAAAATTACTGGTTTAGTTACATGACAGTGTTTTCAAAGAAGTAACTAATTGGTATTTTTGTCATTTACTCCAGTTTTTATGCTTTTATTTTACCTGCTTCCATTTATTTACCTAATTTTTGCACAACTAAACTGCACCCTGTCAGAATTAGGTTTACTGTGCTGTTTGTTCTCGTCGGTGTCAGTTGTCCTGTTTTTTTGCACTGTTCTTCAAAATTTGCACAGATTGCACACTATGCATTGTTAGGTTGTTATGTGTTAGTCTTGCATTAAACTATGTAGTACCTTGGTCCATTGTTTTTAACTGTGTACTGTACTATCTGTGTATGGTTAAAATTGTATTAAAAACCTGCTTGACTTATTTTATATTTCTATGGCATATTTGAAAGCTATACCAAAATCAGGAATAACTTGACGGAAGCACTTAAAACACTGGTACTGTTTACAGCACTTGCATGTTCTGCATTGTCTGGAGGATAACTAGAGGGCATTCTTTCAAATACTGAAAGATAAACATGTACTTGTTCATACTACAAATGACCCAGTTTCATTGTTCTTTTATTCCACCTTCCCCGGTGTCCTTGTTTGCTCTATTCTGTCTTTTAAATTTGATGTTTCTAGACCAAGAGAGTATAAAGCACATTTTCCTTTTTAATTGCCTGCACAACTTCCTTTACATGTGTACAGCCTGTCTTTGTTCTGTACCTGTGTAGTGCTGCTTCGTATATCACAGTTTTATTTGTAGAGAATTACTTTCACTTCCGTACTCCGCATGACTCCTTCTTTAAATGTGTCTAACTGTTTTTTCAGGAGCAAATCTTCTTGTTCTGAGAAATCCAGGTAACTGAAGAAAAGTGGAGAAAAGTGAACACATATTAACTGAGTGAGATCCCAAGAGGAAGAAAAAGAGAGAGAAAAAGAGCAAGAGGGGAGACAGTCGATGGATGCAGCTTGGACAGAGGAGTCGGCACATTTTTCACTGACAAGGAAAAGGAAACAGCAAAAATTGAGGGAAAGGGGAAGAACACGGCACCAGGTAAACACAGAAACCTAGAGTCAATATGCATGATCTGCCAGTGTTGCAGGACAGAATTTGATTTCCATTAGAGTACAGCACCTTTTCCTGAAACATTTATAAAATATTTCATTACTTCCAGATGGTTATTTTCTCTTGCTTTATGGAAAGTGTATGTAGTTTGTATTAGGCACAATGTTGTTGTTGGTAAAGTACAGGAAAAAAGACTTATAAATCGTCACCGTCATGATGGTGTGATAGCTAGAATTAAAATATAGCAATTACTGTATCATGATATAGAATGAAAAGGAATTGAATTTTAAAATGTGATAATAAACTTATTTCTCAAAGGGGATGTTAAAGCTGTAATTTTGTGATTGGTTTCTGTATCAGTCAGTATGTTAACATGCACACTAAGAAAATTGAATTACTGTGACTTTTAAAGTTCATCTGAGTGAAATTGCACTAAATCAAATTTCTTGAAGTCGGACTAAGACCTCCAGATATTGTGATTGGGAGTTGATTTACTCCTGCATGTATACATTCAATCAAACTCAATCAGGCCTATGCGCCAGTTCCAATTCACCGCCCAATTAAAGGACACTTTTCCACCACAGTAGGTACTATACATTTAGTACTTCAAGAAAGTGCCAAAAGTATGGTACTTCAAGGTGCTGGCTTTCCAAAAGTGTAAAAACTGGTACTGGCACCAAACAACATCACAATGCGAGGCAGGGTATTTTGTACTGAATTCAAAAAATGGCTGTAGTAGGACTCAACGACATGTGATATTAATACCTTCTTACTTCATTAGTCAGGTGGAATAAGATCAGGGCCTGGCTGCACAAAACACCTTAAGTTTTCCCCTTAAGTATGACACTTGAGGTTTAATTTCTCCTTATCTGAGGGATTTATTTAAGGGTGTTGCACAGAATCCCTTAAAAGGTTTCCTTAGTTCAGAAAAAATCTCAAGGGATTTACGGTAGTAAAATTGTACAGTTTACATGGAGACTGTTTGTTTGCTTGCACTTATGCCTGCTTGTGATCCCTATTATTGCTGCCAGTGTTGATGAGAAAATAGTCTGATGAACATTTTTTGAATGATTTAAATATGCATTTAATGACAATGACAAAATTATTCATCTAACTAATATAAATAAAATTTTTAAAAATGGATTTTGTTCCAACTGCCTCCCTATTTAATGAAAAGGTGGAATGTTCCCCCTGGTGTATTGTGTTCAGTGAGTAGGTACTTTTTGCTTGACTAAGAACTGAATGGAGCATATAGCAATAAACTTAGCTGATTGGTTGACAACAAGCACCAACTTGGTAGATATGCTGAAATACGGGGAAAAGAGAAGTAGTAGAGGAAAAATTGAGCAGTTAGAATTATTGTTGTATCTCCATATTTCTGCATCGGAAAATGTACAATGTACTTCTGTTTAATATTGCAGGTGCCCAGAGTAAAACTTGACAGCACTTATTAGTGGGATAACGTTACATCGTTTTTATTCTGTGAAACCAAAAGATTGATCTGTAAATAACATGTATATAAAATATGCATAAAACCATAAATTGACTGTCAGTCAGGTAAAATCAATTGATCATATTAATTGGGTAACTCCCAGTCACAGGACTTCTCAGGATGTGTTCATTTGCTTCATTTTTATCATCATAAACTCAACCATGTTGTGGTTAAAGTACAGTCAGAGGTACCTTATTTTTTTTTTCCTTACTTTGTTCTTTTGTGCAACTGTTAAGGGCACTTTAAGGGGTTCCTTAAGTGCACGATATGGGGGGAAAAACTCAAATACTTTGAACATTTTAAGGAAACCTTATGGAAAAGACTTAAGGGTGTTTATGCAACTGGATTTATTTTAAAGAAACCTTAACTTTAAGGAAAATCTTAGCTTAAAGTGATTCGTGCAACCAGCCCCAGACTTTTTCTTTCCTTCAGTTTGGTATGGAAATTATAACGCAGGGAGTTGAAGTCTTGCTAAAACATTTTTACTCTGTCATTTTGCAATTTTAATGATTATTCATTTTCAAGATTATCTAGTATATATGTTCAAAAATCAGTTCACCTCCACTGCTTTTGCATTAGTGCTGCATGCTTTCTCTGAGACAATCAAAATTATTTTCATCTTTGCTGTTTAAATGTTCATGAGAAGTATATGTTAAACTCATTTTTTATTTTATAAATACCCCAATATTTATTATAGCAAAATCACATTGTAATACAGATGCTCCTCTACTTACAAACTTTCAACTTATGAACTTTCAGACATATGAACGTTGAGGACCGTTAGTCCGAATCGTGTTCTTTGGGCTCCCGTTTCCTGCCCGCAACATAATTCCACCTAGTACGACTTCTGGCCACTACTCCCACCACGCAGCAGTGTAGCGTGCGTACTCCCAGCATCCTAGTTGTTTATACATACATGTACCCTTAAATGATGTTCAGTAACGACTTATGAACATTTCAAGTTACGAACAGCCGTATCTCATTCGTAAGTAGAGGAGTGTCTGTATTTGAACCATTTCCAATACTGTCATAGTATATTACACAAAATACTTGATTTCTTTTTATGCTATCCTAATATTGTTGTATTTGTTCTTCCGCCCAGATCGCAATTAAGGCTTATGTCACTTCATTTGTCCACACATCCAATACATTTAATTTTATAATTTTTTATGTCTGTGATGTAACAGGTCAATCAGAAAAAGCTCAATACTAACAAGCTGGAAGGAGCTGTATCGCTTCCTATTGTAGCGGAGTCAAACATGCTTTGGTCATTAAATAGATTCCCCTCCCGTTCATGTATACTGGAAGAAGGACAGTAGCCCGATTAAATGGTGCAGTGAAGATATAACTGTAGCTCAACATAGCTGTTCATGTAAACGCCCTGAGTGTTCCCTTTGGGTGTTTTTGAAATATGGAGTAACAGGAAATATTTATATTTAAACTGCCAGTGTGCTGTTTAGTTAGAGAATTTTGTTCATAATAGCTCATTTTAAAGTATTGGCTCACTTCAGGGATACTGACAGAATATTTTAATATTATAAAGGGGGAAATTTGGCATGTAATATGATATCCTGTGGTTGACACTAGTACTTGTTTTTAATTTAAAAGGAAGAACAACGGAACAAAAATTGGTCAAGCTAATAAGATCATTCTAGAGGTGCATTAAAAGGTGCAAAAGGCAAACCCTTTGATGCTGATCATACCCAGCAAATACCTCGTGCCGTAACTTGTGTAACTCAGGAGGAATGGACTGTAGCATGTGCTACAATGGAGTGCAGGCTTTCTGTCAAAATAAACTTGCTGCTTTGTAGATGGGCTTAGTAAAGCATTCAGTGTTTCTGCTCTTCATAAAAATGACATGGTGTCAACTAATGGTACTTTTTAGAAAATAGTAATATGGTGCTTTCAGCTAGAAAATTCTTTTGCTGTTTTGCTGTAGTTACAGCGTGGACAGTATAATATGACAGAACATTATTATGAACAGTATCTCTTTAAAACATGGTTTCCAAGCATCAATAATTGCAAGGTAATACATTAGTATTTATGAATTACAATGGATCAATTAATATTATTTCACCAACTTTACAATACAGCCACATGATTTTTGCACAGCAATTCAATAACAAGCAAATATACTATGTGTAATCTGCTTAAGTGAGCATTGTTGTAATTGTATTTGTTATAATTAAGTGTTAAATTTACAGTAGATTTTATTATCCGGTAAGACATCAGACAGATCAGCTGTCACATGTGGCGTTCCCCAGGGCTCTGTCCTGGGGCCACTGCTCTTCATCATTTACATTCAACCTCTAGGCCAGATCATACGCCTCTTTAATCTAAATTTTCATCTTTACGCCAACAACACCCAGATCTATGTTAGCTCCAGCTCCATAAACACTCTTCTACTTGTGCACATAGAAACCTGCCTATCTGAAGCCAAATTATGGATGAGCCAAAATATTTTAAAACTCAATAGCGATAATACTGAACTACAGTCGAACCTCGGTACAATGTACCCCGTTTATAACATTTACACCAATACAACGTTCAAATTTCAATGTTCCGAATTCGCGTGATGCATTATTCCATTTCCCGGTATCGCTTAGAACGTACACCTTTACAGCATAAACTTCAATATAATGTATGATTTTCAGAGGAAAACAGGCAAACTGACCTTCGTTACAACGTACAGCCTCATCTTCCGAGCGCGCGCACAATTCAGAATCGGCGATTTGAACGATAGCAGAGGATTTTGCGTTATGTCGGCTGTCTATGAATAACTGATATTAACCTAGTTTGAAGAATATAGTTCCTATTCAGAATAGGAACTATATTCTTCAAACTACACAAGCTGTATGTCATAGTGTTAACTTGAAGGGTGTTTTATAAAAGTTTTTTATATACATTTTGTGTTCTATCATTCATTTTGAGGGACTTGGTTACAACGTACTATGGTTATAATGTACAAATTCTTAATGTCCCCCGAGGTACGTTGTAACGAAGTTCTACTGTAATTGTCTTTGGGACTGCAACTCACTACTTGCTGGAACTGTATCTCCACTAAATCTCTTCATAAACTTCAGATAGTTCAGAACTCTGCTGCCCGCGTCCTTACTCACACTCGTTCCTATCACACATCACACTCGTTCTGCAGAGCATGCACTGGCTCCCCATAAAAGAGCACATTCATTTCAAACTGCTGCTACTAACATTTAAATCTCTCAGTAATCAAAGTCCTGTCACGCCCGGCTCGTCCGATCCTCGTGTGTGCCACTCCCCTTCATTACCCACATTTATTACCCTGATTGTACTCACCTGTTGCCTGTTGGTTTCAGCTTGTCCTGTGTATATCAGTCCGCGTCTTCCCCCATTTGCCAGATCCGTCATTAATGTTTAAGAACATAAGAATTACAGAAACGAGAGGAGGCCATTCAGCCCATCAAGCTTGCTTGGGGAGAACTTAACTAATAGCTCAGAGTTGTTAAATTCTTATCTAGCTCTGATTTAAAGGAACCCAAGGATTCAGCTTGCACTACGTTATCAGGAAGACTATTCCATACTCTG
>JAODKF010000106.1:20044-30471 GCA_026779585.1 Mormyrus proboscirostris
AGGTATGTGCGCAGGACCCAGGCACGGCTACAATAACCACCCCCCACCCCCCACCGAAGGTCCGCATCCCCCTCCCTCAGAACGTTCCATTACAGTTAAATATTTTTGGACAATTCACCGTGGGATGGCTTCCAAACTCCTCATTCATTAGATCCGTATCCCCCGGACGGCGCCACGGAAGTAGGACGTGAGTCTCTGATGGAGAACTGCTCGCTGGTAAATGGGATCAGAGAATTACTAATCTGCCCCATAGCTAGTGCCCGAACCTCTAATCCTGAGCGGCTGACACAGGAGTCAGACCTGATTATTTGTTACGTGCTAATTGGAGGAATCCTCCTGTCTGCATTGAGCTCCTTAAAATAAAATCAAGCTTCTGAATGCTCATACTTGAAATGCTACTAATGGCAGATATAGCACCAATATAAATAATGAAAACAAAGAATGATACACCATCAAAATTTAAGAAAATGTTATACGATTTATTTTTTCCAAAAATGACTGGCAAAGAGGGATTCCATCAGCCCAATTTATCTTTTTCACTGACGTACCAGACAAAAAAAGTCCCTTTCTTTTCTTTTTTTTCCTTTATAATTCACTGTTGCTCCTGTCACATTCACAGAGAGTTGCAACTTGATCGCTGCGTCCCTCCATAATGGGTGTAGGGGGCCATCTGGCAGTAGTGTGACACCCACCGTAACACGATGTCTCCTCAGCCGGTCTGGCCTCCTGCAGAAGTCTCTCAGTCGCTTACGGAGTTGCTCAGGTGTGGAGTACAGATACTCAGCTAGAGAAAGAAGCAAAACACATACATATTTCATGAAACAAAAACCTCAAAGCTGAACCCAGATATTAGTCACTTCAGTAATTAAAAATGCATATTGCTCTGTGCCACGCTGTACATTATTAAAGCGTGATTTTTCCAAGTTACCTCACCTCAAAAGGATTTTTAATGTAAAACAGACTCTTCCCAGTGACTGCATGCACGCCCTCACCTCCTTGGGGTAAATTAACTATCTTGTACCAAATAAATACTAAACACTTATATATGCAGACTTACAGCGATTATAGCTCTTTTAGGCAACAGAACAGTAAAAAAGAAAAGTACCTGAAAACACCCATAATTATTGAAGAAGCGGTAATCATACTTGCCTTGGCTTTTTGCACTCTATTTCGAGTGACGGAAATTTAGATTTTTCTAAATAAACAAAACAGACACACTGCGTCAGTGGATATGTTGATGACTTGTAGTATGGTATTTACCAGGGAATATCTCTGGATAGACCAGTGCTTTCGGGCATAGGGGATAGCACCCACAGTGAACAGCTTCTAACCTGAAATGAGAGAGGTGGTTAGCATTCCCTCCTAGCGGCATTTAAGGCGTTACAGGCCAATCCGGGGGGAGGGGGGGCTGACCAATAAACGGGGGTTACGCCAGCTGAGCCGTTTCACACACACATAAAAAGAAGCGGAGCGCATCGTGGCTGCAGCCTCCCTTCACCTTCGCCGAGAAACTCCAACCAAAACGGACTCTGCGGGAGAACCATAGCCGTTCCGCTCTGGATCCGCATTCTGGCAGAGCGAGCCCGGAGCGCGTCCTGCCTGAGACGAGGCAATGATGTTTATGCAGAAGGAGGCGATGTGGACACCAAAATCTGGTCTCCATTAACAGCCGGGGCAACGCTAGACTGTAAAGGCCTTATTAGGAAAGTGGCATGTGTCACCTTTCGAGGATGTACAAAGACAAGATTTCTGCAGCTTCGAAAGAATGTTAATGATTTAAATAAAAGGATTTTATTTCATGAATTTTATGTTCATTCCGCTTTTCAAAAATATTTTGAAGTTGGTACAGTTGTCTGGACAAAACAATTCTTTAGAATGCAAAAATATGCAAGAAAATATGAAAAATATAGTTGCAAATATAGTAAATTAAGTTGTCAAATTGCAGAATCGGGTATTAATAAATGGTTAAATCGCAACATAAAGGTAGCATGTGACTTTGGAGTCGGCAAACATCCAAAGCGGTTCATAGGGCTGACGGTCACCTGATGATTCCACCGGCCTTTGCCATCCGAACTGACGGACAGGGACCTAGATCCTTAAGCCGCAGGTCCACATGCTGCCTCCGTAAGTGACACTGAGCACATTATGGGACACGCAGCACGGGTGATAAGGTGCTAGATAAAGTGCAGAGAAAGGTGAAAACAAGGGCAAAGATGAGGTGTGGCTCGTGTCCCTGCTCCGAACGCGTCCGCACACTCGGTCTGCAGCCGGCTTACTCGGAGAGCATCTCCATAGCAGTAGGCAGAGGACAGAGGCAGCCTCATTAAAAACACAACAAAAATAGCCTGTGACACATCATTTTCTTTATTTCTGGGGGGATTCAAACTAACTTCAGTACCTCCACACACACCCCATTTTCAAGGCTCCTTTTAGGCTGTTAATTATACGGCGCAAAAAACCCCCCGAATGAATATGCAGCCGGTGCAGGCCGGCATCTCTCATGCTAAAACACAAATTAGTGGAGAGAACTGCAAGATGGGGCCACATTTCGCTACATTTCTAATTATTTGTGGATGCAGACGAGCACACAAAACGACCGCCACTGGGCTGCAGCCGAATTGTTCTCTGCGATAAAAAGGCTGACTGCGCTCTGTACAGCTTACTTCCACAGGAAACCTTCTCTTCGTCTTTTTTGTGCAATTACTCTCAGAAAAACAGCGTACCTCGCATGATCCATTAAATCCCAAATAGGATTCTAATTGATCTCCAGTCAAAACGGCCAGACAATGTCTGCTCCCTTCAACTTAATACATTGTTGCTGGGATCTATGAAGCTTAATATCAAGTCCTATTCACTTCAAGGGCCATAAATTGTGTGTGCGTGTGTGTGTGTGTGTGTGTGTGCGTGTGCATGCGCAAATAGTTTTGGGGCTTTTGATTCTAAATATAATTAGCTGATAATTTTGTTTGGCTGAGTTACTATCACCAGAGGGCTTTGAGAGAGGTCCCGCTCGCATTATTCAGCAATAATGAATCAGACAGGTTAAATTCTGGCGTAATTAGCCCCGGGTCCGACCGCGACACCTCAGCCCAGCTTCTCCAGGCACCACCCCTCTCAGGAACGAAAGCACAGCTCGGAAAATTAAAAAAAAAAGGAAAAAGGTGGAGTGTGACCGCAAGCAGTAACGAAGAAGAGCCACTACAAAGAGGTGATTAAAACAGGGCCCCCTTAAATCAGCCGCTAATTAAATGGGTATGCTAATGCTGTCATGCTTAGCAGACAGAATTAAAATTACTTACTGTAAAATGCACACCACGCTTTTATTAACATGACGTATTAAGTATTTACATCCAATTGTGCTTTCGCACTTGTGCTCCGGTGATGTTTTTCATGACGTTGTTCTGTCATAACTTCATATCACGATACTCTAGAATATTCTAAGGGATGCCAAGGGGGACCGTTTCCTGTCATCTTTGGCCTAATCCCCCCAGGAATCATATCCCCCTAGCAGGGTGGGTGGGCGAGCCACTGTTGTCTGGGCAGCAGGGTGGTGGGGATCAAAGGCGGGTTGTGGCTGGTGTGCACTTGGCAAGCAGATGCCCCCCCCCAACCCCCCACCCCATCTGAGACTTCCCCACGCAGGACAGTGCATACCTCAGCCTGGAGGCCCCACCTCTGTCTCCCAAGGCGGGGCCAATCAAGCCAATTAAAGCCACTTTTCACTTTCATTGGTTAGACTCTCAGTCTAGAAGATGACCCCCCTCCCCCCCCCCAGGACGGTAATGACACCAGAATTCAGAGACTGCAGCTTCTGCCCCCAATAAAAGCAGTGTGATAAAACTCTGCAGTTCCTGCGGCGTGGTGCTCAGGTGGAGGTGGATGCAGGCGCTAGATGCTGATGTGGAACCAGCGTGTCAGCAGACAGGTCACACGTAAGGCGGCCTTTCCGTGACAGCGTGTCACCTAGAGGTTTAATGCTCCCGTAAGCCATCATTTATCCGTATCCGGGCACTTGAACCCATGACCTTGTGGGTGTCATGGGCAATAGTGTGACGTAACCTGAGTCTGACCCAGAACTCAACCCGTGACCTTGTGGGTATCAGAGGGAATGGCATGGCGTACCCCGAGTCCGACCCAGGACCTTGCACAGAGGAGGTGTCCACAGAGAATGACGTAGTATACCCTGAGTCTGACCCGGGATTCGAACCCATGACCTTGTGAGCATCTTCCCTCGCTGGCATCTGCTGCCCCAGCATGCTGCTCTTGATGGGTCTGTGCATGGGGGGGGGGCACGTCGGCTCCCCAGCCCATTGTGTAAAGCAGCTAATTACGCCACATTGCGAGGTGGGGCTCCAGCTGGGGGCCCACAGGGACACTCGCATACGGAGGAATCCAGTTCCCATTATCCCGTGACCTGGATTCAGACTCAAAGCCAGCGGGTGACAGGGAGGGGCCACGGAGGGGAGGGAGGTGGACTCAAGACCTTACTGGTGAACACCGTAACGTACACCTAGATCAGACATGCACCCCCGCACGCACACACTCGTGCACGCATATGTGCGCACACACACACACGCACACGCACACACACACCATCGCCCCGGAGCCTCGAGAGCTGCCGCGTCTGGGGAGGGAGGCTTTGCAGCCTCCCCAGTAATTAAACGCTGAGAGAAGCCATGGAGAGGGAATGCTGGGTAAGTCGCCAGGGAGCGTAATCCTGCGGAGGCGCCAGAGTAGAGTGACACTGCCCTGCCGCCGGGGGCGCCAACCGGCACAAGAGGCGCCGTGAAACGGCCCGCAAAGCACCTACGGGGACCCGGAACCTTCTCCTGTGCACCGTGGGACGGCGAGGACAACAACCACAAAACACGCAGAGGGGATCGCTAACAGCGGATGGACACCAGGGAAAACTCGACGTCTTATCAGCCTGCCGATAGACCATCATTAAGCAAAAGACAGGAACGGAAGGCTGGAGGGGCGTCTGGCAGGGCGGGAACCTGAGAGCGGGAGGGACTCACATGGCCACGCCGAAGAACTCGTGCCGGGCGGTGGAGACGACGACATCGGCCTGGCAGAGAACCGCCAGGTACTGCTCTCTGCAGGACAGGAAGCCCCAGTGCAACACGCGGGCAGCCAGCTCCTCCCGAGCACCAGAGAAGACGTCTAGGAGGGGAGAGACGGGGAGAGAGCAAGCGAATGAGTGAGGGATGAGCGGACAGACAGACAGAGGAGGGGAACGGCCAGCGATCCGTCGTGGCACCGGGACGGCCCTCGGAAGTTCGGCTTAATTAGCCGCCGCTCATTTCTTAACGAACTCTATGCCATCGTCTGCTTGTATAATCAAGCCGAAGGAGCAGAACGGTGAACGGAGATGCGGAAATGCGCTGACGGAGCCCCCGCCGCCGCCGCCCCCCCCCGCCCAAACGGCCAACCGCGCGCAGGAACCGGCCAGCCAGAGCCCCGTTTCATAAAAGTCGCTTAGCAGACACTGGGACAAAATGGACTGTAAAGTTCGTTAGATGAAAATATTAAAAAAGAATTAAGCTAATGGAGATGGAATTAAAAGAAATGAGGCAACAAACACATCACGCCAAAAACGGCATCGGCGTGACAGCCGCGATTCCTTAATGACGGAATACGCCGGGAAAAATTAAATGGCATTCCGCGCTTAAATTTCTTTGAAAAGTAATGATCTGTGAACGATGTTCACTCCAGGCAGGGACTGGGGGGGGGTGGGGGGTGGGGGGTTGAGAGTGTCAGGGAATAACCAAGGGAGGGGTCCCATCGGAATAGAGGGGTCCTGGAGACACCCTCATCCAAGGGGCAGGGAGGAGGAGGGAGGACCACAAGGCTGGCCCCCCCCCCCCCCCCCCCCCCCCCCGGGCGACCGAGCCACCCCGATAGAGGCGACGCGCCGAGCGGCTACACAGGGTGTACACACCGGCAAGAGGAAATCAATACGGTGCACCTATTAAGAAAATCAAACTAGATTAAAATGGTTTAAATGTAATTACCTTTCGAGTAATCTTAACTGTAATTCTTAAATATGACTTAAATTTACGGCTGCACTTCCTACAAGTTTATGCTGCTATAAAACTCAATATTCCAATATACGAGAGTACACTTCCTGGGCGGGGTACGGATGCAGACAGGGGCCGGGCCGGGCCGCGCGGTATTAATTAATGAATGCGGCGTCAGAGATATCCGCGTGCACCCAGAGACATTATAATATCATCAACCACTCTAATGGGGGGTGTATTTTATAAAAAACCATAAAATTTGTCCTTAGCACTGAGCGTATTGGTCTGCCAGGTGAACCCAACCTCTACAACTTATTAATATAGAAGGAATTTACTAAATTATATGTCACTCTGCTCATCATTACTGCTGCATACTGGTGTAAATATATTTGAGTTATTAAGTCCCCTAAAAATGAATAAATGTCTGTCGGTTGTGCGGGCAGCTTTTTCGAGGATCGTGTCAGAGAGAGAGAACTCGGTGTATCGGAACAGGCTCCGTAAGATGCCGATTGTGGAAAATGAGCAGAATCCGGGATTGGAGGAGGCCCTTTCCGTGCTAGGAATCCGCCTCTTTGGGGGAGAATGCCAGGCGACAGAGGAGGCGCTCTGCCAATAATTGGGTCCAACAGGCTTCACTCGGTGGAAAACAGGCACTGGATTCTCACTGTCGTCTTTAAGAACCATTCATTATTTCCACGCGGTGTAACAACCAGCCTCCCAGAACATTAGAAACCCCAAAACGCTCAATTAAAAATAAATTTAAAGCGTACGCCCTTGCGCTCGAACCCCCTCGTACCTGGGACCTCGGTGAATGTCTCGCCCAGGACGGACACTTGAAAGCTCAGTCCCTCCTCCTTCAGCTTCAGGAGCGTCGTGAGAAAGAGCTCGGGGTCTTTGTCGTGCTCCCTTGGAACAAAACAAATAGAATTTGGCTCTTTTGATTGGGTGGCCCCTACGCACGGCAGCAGTGGGCGGGCGGCAACGGCGTCCTATGAGCCGGCAAGGCAGCCGACTCCACTGTCAAAGTCAGCTTCTCCAACTCTGCATTGAAGTAGCTAAACATCTGAGGGAAGCCAGGCCTTAAGAGGATCCAGCCCAACTTTCCCCCACGATGTCGTTACTTACGCTGAAGATTTTACGGAATAATTCATCATCATACCCCTTACCCGTAACCCCCCCACCGCCTCTCAATTACTATTTTATGGCAGGTGCCGTGTTACACTGCACTGCTGCTATCATTATTGACGCGACATTCCTGTCATTCCTGCACACAGCGACCAGTACCTGCTGCGTATTTCGTTGTCCATCACGCCAACACCCAGAGCCAACACCCCCCCCCCCCCCCCAACTCCTTTCTCCGGCAGGCGGAGTGAAGACAAGACCACTGGGTTGTTCTCGTCCATTGCTGCCTGCGAATGCGTCTCCGGAAAGCCGTACCCGTTTCATCTTCTCGCGTCACCATGTAAACGCCGTGACGGCTTTGTCGTGTGCAGGCCTCCTCTCTGGCCTGTCGGCGTCCATCCCGCCACAGTCTCGCTGTGGATCAGGACCAATCACGGGCGCTGCTGCTGAAGTCCACAGCCAATCAAGGATGGGGACACCCATGTTATTTACTGCCTTCACCTTCAGTTTATATGACAATGGCTTGCTTTAGGCTAGAATCCTGTGGCTAGCGTCACCCACAGCAAAGCAGCGAGCAGAAGTAAACTCATTCCGGATTGGACGTGGACTTCACCAGCAGTGATGCAATTGGTCCTGCTTCGCCGTCTTGGCCTAAGACAACTCATAACCCATCTCCCACACACTTGCTTAAAACTTTCCATCGCCATTGTCTTCGTTCTTTTAAATTAGGACTGACGAAGGCCACAGTTACCCTGTAAAGGCTGGATCTCCGCCATCTCGAGTTCCAGGGCACATTTCTGCAGCAACCTTCCCTACAAAGCCGACTCACACCCCGTAAAGGTCGGGCGACAAAAACAGATGTACCGGCAGTTAAAGTTATACAGGCACATAATAAACACAACCAGTTTTAATTAGCATACGTACAATACTCTCCATCTTTACCGCCTAACCAGTGATGAAATTAATTGGAGACTTAACCGCAACAGCTATTTAAGAATCTAATTAGAGTTCCCAAATCATTGACTTAATTTCAAGGTGATCTAGGGATATGAATCACCAAGTAAGAGACATGATCCAGTTATTTCAACCTTAAACTACAAAGACAACAGCAAAGGTCTCATGCCGACGTTACAAAGCCATGCTACTTCCCAAACCCCGCACTGGATTATAAAAAACAGCCTCATCGAAAAAGTCTTCACTGAAATTTGAAATTTAAAATCAGTTTTCACTGATAAATCTCTCTGGAGATATTAAACGAAAAGATGGGGAAGAAAGAGTATTGTAATATGAGCTGCAGTATGTATGACGTTTTCATGAAATCATGAGCAGTGTCGGAGCAGCCATTTTATTTACCGCTATGTATGTGACGTATCGCCAGTTTAAGGTATCTCTGTGATGGGAGCCCGTGATGAACTCACATCCAGTCGAGGAAATTTCTTTTCCCGTTTACTCTGATGGCTCCAATTAGCAGCGAGCTAAAGCCCTCTGCAGACTGGGAAGGGACAGAGGGGAGAGCGTGGGCAAGCGTGAGCACCTCCGAGGGGCGGGGTCTCGTGGCGATGTCAGCCGGCGGAACGGCGACCTTCGCTCTCAAGAAACACGCCCATTGTTTACGGATCGGTGTTTTCCATTAAATAAAGAAGAAAAGCAGAAGATCCTTCACGGAGAAACGTAACGATAAAACGATCCCCCTTGTTCCAGAAGAGCCGACGGCTGAACTATCGCATTAGGATATCAAGACAGAAAGATAATATGTTAGATTAAATATGTATGGGGAAATTAGGATATCTCAAGCATTATATCATTTGAATTCAAATCACTCCATCAGAGGACAATGTCTCATTACAGGGCAAGGGAAATTAGTAGATTAAAAACACTATCACACTTGCAGATGATATAGATAATTTGGTTCTTGAATTTTAAAGTTCTTAACACAGTATTAAAAAGGCGGCGATACAGTACCTAACGGTGCACTAAATTAGGTGCAGAATATGTAAGATAATAAAAGATCCCATCGTTCTGTAATGGTGGGGGCACATTAAGCTTTTGTAGAAGATCTAAGACGCCTGTCAGCCAGTGTGTTCAATCACCAAAGATTTGTTACCTCATTTATTTACGTAATTATGTCTCCATGTATGCATTTTAATAAACGTAATAAACGGTTTTCTCACTGCTTAAGCCGCGGTGGTGGTGATGGTGGGGGGGGGGAGCACACTGCTCCTGTCCCCCCCCTCCCCCCACTAATGAGGATCCGTGGGCAGGATTTACCTTTGCCTGAATGATGAGTGGTAAACGGTTGGATTTTAACCAGCAAGGCCAATTATATGCTCCCCCTGCACTGCTTAGCGGTGTTTCAATGGCCAAACGCAGAGCCAGCAGGGACTAGGGGGTAACTGAGAGAGAGCGGGAAGGTTACAAAGGTCATGCAGAAGCTATACTCCAGTACTCAGCTGATTTTCAGCCGAAGGGGGTGAGGAAGTAACTGGGAAAAAGGGAAGGTTACAAAGGTCATGCAGAAGCTATACTCCAATACTCAGCTGATACTCAGCCGAAGGGGGCGAGGAAGTAACTGGAAGAGCGGGAAGGTTACAAAAGTCAAGCAGAAGCTATACTCCAATACTCAGCTGATACTCAGCCGAAGGGGGTGAGGAAGTAACTGGGAGAAAGGGAAGGTTACAAAGGTCATGCAGAAGCTATACTTCAATACTTAGCTGATACTCAGCCGAAGGGGGCGAGGAAGTAACTGGGAGAAAGGGAAGGTTACAAAAGTCATGCAGAAGCTATACTCCAATACTCAGCTGATACTCAGCTGAAGGGGCTGAGGGGAATAACTGTGAGAGCAGGAAGATTATACAGGTCATGCAGAAGCTATACTCCGATATTCACTTCTATACCCAGTCGATATTCAGGCAATATTGGTAAAGCGGTAACCAGGAGAGCAGAAAGGCAATGAATGTCATGTACAAGCTATACTCAGCAATACTCAGCTGTATGTCCAGCTGATACTCAGCTGATAGGATTGATGTTGAAACGGGAAAGTGGGAAGGTGACAAAGGTCATATAGAAGCTATAATCTGGGGGGTTCTGCTTGAAGTCGAATCCCCCTACAGGGGTTGGTTTTCTGGGCCTTTCCGCCACGTGTGCTTTGCTAACATTCCCTTGTCTTTGTTGTCTTTCAGAGAGTCGCTTCCATTGGTCGAGTAGCGGGGCATCGCCCTGTCCACGTAGAGAGCGTGGAGTGGGGGCCCTGAGGACGGAGCCCAGCCCGGACGCATCGCCCTGTCC
>JAODKF010000106.1:33057-50657 GCA_026779585.1 Mormyrus proboscirostris
ACCGCGTTCCACGTTCAGCTATCAAATGCGGTGAGTGGCCCCCCCAAGGTCGTGGCAGCACGGCCCCCCTGCCCCCCCGGCACCGAGGTAAACTGCATTAACCTTGACGACAGTTATTAAAAAGATATATTTACAGGGCCCGCTGCCCCGTCGACCCCCACACCACCTCGTCCTGCTCCGCTCTTTATTCTCACTCTCTGGAGTATCTGCTACGCACAGAGCAAACTAATACCGACCCCAACATAAATGTTTTTTTTTTTTTTTTTTTTTAATGTCGTGTGTCACATTGCCGGCTGAGGGCTCACAGATGATGCATGCCGGTAAATAAGGCTGCAGATGGGGGGGGGGGGGCTGTTCAGCTCCCACCTTACACCCGAGGCTTCCCGAAAATTGACTGCATGCTAGATTCGCAAAATGAGCCCCTAATGTTAGCATGACAAATGGTGCCCCCAGAATGCCGCCCCGTGTCACCAGGAAGGATTAATTACCATCCCACCCCCCCATCAGCCATGGTAAGAATCTTATAAAAAACATAAACAATTCCATTCCACCTGTTCTTCCTGCTCTATGTAGGACTAAATTAATGTCAAAATATGTAATGTGAGTCCTGGGCAATTATTTGTGTGCTACTGAGTAGAATTAATTTGCATCGATGGATATACATTTTCAAGTGTCCCCTGCTTTGCAAACGTACACTTTTCTCCACTTCACTCTTACGAACAAAGATGGACATTTCAGGTCCAGAAAGTGAAAATCCAGACCAGGATTTTGTTTCAACCAACCAGTTGAGTACTCTGTGACTGTGACTCTTTATGCTCAACTGGTTGGCTGAAAGAAAATCCTGGTCTGGATTTTCACTTTCTGAACCTGAAATGTCCACCTCTGCTTACGAAAGACCCACAATAGTATCAATTCTCAATAACTGAAAAAGGAAAAAAGCAGAAATAGCATTTGTTTATCAACAAGCTAATTCTAGATATACAAACATACTTCACATAACAATGTATTGGATACAGACCGCCTACATGACGGTGGTCATAAGCCTGGCGATGTCGTAGCAGTCGTGAAGTCATAGGCCACTGCATTACTCACGTGTTTGTGGTGATACTGGTGTAAACAAATTCTGCCTGTGATATAAAAATAACACAAAGATGTACGATACACAATAATAGATAATGATAATAAACAACTATGATACTGCTTTATGTATTTACCATACTGTACTTTTTTTTGTTATTTAGGCTAGACTCTATAGCCCAGGTGTGTAGTAGGCTGCACCATCTAGGTCCGTGTAAGTAGACTCTACGATGTTCTCACAGCAATGAAATTATGTTGTTAATCAAAGCTTGACTGGATTGATTCTAAGTGAAACTACACTGTACATTATTTCTACTTTATATAGGCTGTATACCACCAAATTCTTGCTTTTACTGCATGTCAATGCTGTGTAGAGTTTTATGCATTATTTGGTATGATTTGGTTTTTTTGGAACTCTGAGAACATGATATTTCCCCATGTAAATGAATGGTAATTGGTTATCTTTACAGCAGCAGTGGCCAATACACATACACACACACACACACACACACACACAGCTATAACATACATAACTATAATGCACACATATGTACTCGTGCGACGGGCAGCTTCAACTAGAAGCTTTTCTTTTGCCATATGGCCCCAAATGGGATTTATTGAAGAAAAGCAGAAAAAAAGGGTAAAAGAATCATCTGCAAGCTTTGATTCTGCAGAACCGATGCATCATTAAGCTGACAGAGAAGCTGGTTGTCTTCTTCTATGGAAGATTCTACATGGAAGGTTCCGGAAGGAAGGGGTGTGGGGGCCAATGAACAATGGCTGACTGTGGCTCCCCCATCTGCAAAGTAGCAACATGGTCAAAAAGGGCCCCCGGCTCAATCAAGTGAAGTGTGCAGCAGGGACAAGGGGGAGCCTTGCGATTAGCAAGCAGAGCGCTAACCTGTAAATGCTAACCGCTCCGGGAAATGATGAGGGGGGCAAACCCTAAGCTGTGTCACTGAGGGGAAGGACACACTTCAGACTCCAGCATGTGCCCACAACAAAACCAGCACCGTTGCTCCCAGCTGGGATTTCGGGATTTAAGGCGTGGCCTGCTTACACCCAGGCTAACATCGTTATGGCTAACATTGCCTTAGTCTTAGCTAAACAAGTCTTAGCGCAATGCTAATTTTGCATCATGAATACTCATAGCTAGATGTGTCTTGGCACAAGTCAATGTCATGCGAAAAGGACGGAAGAAACAGTCGGTGCATGTTTCATGCTCTCATCTTACGTATAATTCTATGAATCTTATGTATAATTATTTCACCGCTAAGAGCATCATCTGCTTTTGTAAAAGAAGGAGGCACTTCTGCATACATCCTAAGCCAACAGGACTAATTGTTCATGAGAAGGAAATGGATGCTGGCGGACTGGGGGAGGTACTGAACTGTCCGGTGAGGTCAGGGTGAAAGCTAGAACATGCGGGATGCCAAGGCCGTGTAGCTTGTGGGTACATCTGAAGGTGTCCCTACATGCCTTTACATCTGAAGGTGTCCCTACATGCCTTTACGGCCTACTACTTATTTGGATTTCTTTTAGAATTAAACGTAAAAATCCCTCTAGACAATAGCTGTATCCCATCAGCATCTAGGGCTCACAGAGGTTTCATGTGGTGTTGGAAATGGACGGCCTACAAAGGCAATTTGTGGATGTCCCTCTGTCGATGGTGCACTGTCGTCCCTGTCACCTGCACTGCTCCCCTGACCCCCCCTTGAACAGAGCTGCTTGCCGCTTTGCCACCCAGCCAGACCCTGTAGTTATGTAGGGGATGAATTTGACCTCAGAAAAGGCAAGAAGAGATGGGGGGGGGGGGGGCTTTAAATGTCGGCTCCCATGAGGCAGGAGATTATCAGACGGCGTAAATCCCAGAATACCTTCAGAACAAGGCCTGAGTTTACAAGGACGTTGGCAGCAATAGTTCCGGTACAGTTTAGCGGTGATTACAGGGTGGCACTGTTACAGGTACCGCAGTGCGGTACTACCCCAGACGCCGGTTCAAGGATACGGCATGGCAGAGGTTCTGTCAAGCAACAGCTGGCTGGATATTTCATACTTTCCCAAGACATACCTGTCGCCGAGCCCAGAGAATATAGACCCACTTCACTTATTAACTGGCCAGAGCGGTGGGCATATAGGTGGGCATATGACACACCACACACTGGCAGGAATGTGTAAATGAGTCAGATGACAAAAGCAGATGATGTGCCCAGGACAGCCAGGTGCAGGTGGATGGTCACGCTCTTCAGGAAGGTTCTCTGACACCTTTTATCAATGACTTGCAGGGTGTTTATGTGACACACTCCTCGGTCTGGTACTGACCTTCATAGGGTCTGCAGTAACTTCAAGAGGCCCGTATGCCTGTCAGCGAAATAGACATTTCCAGGATGTTCTCATTAGACGGCAGAGCTGTAACATCGTTTTCCTATCAATGCGACCCGACAGCCTTTCCTCAGTGGCGAGGTGGGATACCAGCCCATGAGCAGCGAGACAGTGCCGCGGAAGCCTGATAAATCGGCGAGTGCTTCTCTGCCAACGCCCGGGTTGCGAATTCCCAGGGTCTTATTGACACAAGAAGGAACCTCCTACATAATTAGCGGCAGGCAGCTTTAGCGCATGTCTCCTTGAGAGTTTGACCCTATTTGTTTGCTCAGAGGTAATTTCATTTCACAGTCGATTCCCGGGAGTTTTCCGAGCTAATGCTAAACGTTCACATGAGACGGGATGAGCGCTTGGCAGAGGATCCCAGATTAAAAATAGAGCTGATGATGTTCAACTCACGTTGGGAAAATGTCACACAGGCGTGCAGGGGTCGAACATGCGCTACTCACCACCTGTGGGGCCAAACGATGTGCAGGGGTCTTTGTCGGCTGGTGGAGTCATCACACTCCGCCTCGACCTGGCGGTGTGAGGTGTTGGCATGCTTCCCTCCCCCTCCTGTAGGGGGCGCTACAGTTTCTCGTCTCTGGTAACTTTCTTCTGGAGACTGAGGCACGTCGGTATGTTGCCGGCTTGGGGCCCCATTCTCAGAATCAGGTCCAGGGGATGCTCTCGGCATCGCGTTCTGGGCCAGTCCCTTGGCAGAACGGGGGCGATCCCCAGGGGGCCCCAGTTGCTGGGGGTCGACGGGGCCCACCACTCCTGCGCAGCGAGCACGCTTATGCTCGGGAAGCAACCTGGAAAATGGACAAACCAGGAGAGCGGAGCTGCGAGAGTGCCGGGGGGCGAGTAGCGTGCTAATGAGAGCGCCCAAACAGTCCATGTAGAACCAAGCTCCTTCATCCATTATTGGCTTTAAAGAGTCTTCATTAAAGAGGCTGGGAATGTTACCTATAAGTGCTGTTATGACAGGCTTTTAAAAGTCTAATTTCCCAGAATAATTACCGGATTTCTCTTTGTCACTCACTCGGCCGATGATAATTTCACTCCCACCACTTCACCGAGGCCGTCATACAACAATACGCCCTCACTTCCCCGTGATATTAAAATTTCAATTTCTGATATTTTGGTCACTCTGTCATTTGAAATAATAACATCCGGGTGAAGTGCTAGTTAGTCCCTTTATTATTTGGATATTACCATCCGCCGCCGCGGCCCTTTTCACCCGCATGAAATCTCAACGACAGAAGAGGAAACGAGAAATAAGAGCCGCCGTGGCGCCGCGCTTAACGTTTCTCGTGAAAACACACAGAGGCTGTGAAGCCCCACGTGAGCCGCCGGCACCGAAGCTCGTGCTAATGAGGGCCATGCCGATGACCATCAGCACGCCGGCGGGGAGCTGTTAGACCTTCCAGAACAATCTAGAATGCTCCGGATACAAAAGTGACGCGACGTTAGCGCGGACACAGTGAGGTTGGCCAAGGTGCTGTATCAGCCGGTGAGCGTCACGCCTGAAGGTGGCATAGCGGTTAAACATGCGGGCGGGTATGTGAATCGTCCTCGCTCCCCATCAGCCGTCACCCGTGGCGTGATACCTGTGGTTAGGTTGTAGGATGCACCCAGACTGATTCCCAGCTACAGTTTCTTTCCATCGAAAACCATTTTAAAATCATCATGAGACGGCACCACGATAAGAGGGTGCTGCTGTACTTACTCCTCCGGCCTTATCAGAATGTCATCTGCTCTAACGGCAAGAGCGCAGAGGCCCGGCAAACCTTTTTCCATCGCATCTGAGGTGAAAAAACGAAGAAAAGAAACCGCGAGAACGAAGCGTATCCCAGTGCTTTTTAGCTTTAAGTATTTTACAAGAAAAATGCTTCCAAATGTCTGTAAGAAGGTTTCCAAGCCGCACCAAAGGAACGCCGTGGTAATGTTATGCTTCTTCGCCCAGTCTCCATCGTGATAGCCTCACTTCACTGCAATTGCATCAGAAACTTGGTTTTAAGTCTCACTATGACATAGTGGGCTATTTAGAGTGCCCGCCCAAGCCGAATGTATTTTTATGTTGGAGGAAAAACGTATTCGCAGTCATTTTTCCAGGTCTGTTTTACGGAGACTTCAGGGCAAACTCAACACCTCTCAGCCCCACATGAGCACAAACAAGTGAACTAGGCGCAAAAGAGTAATCATGATTAACAGCTCTCGTTTTTCCGTTACCTGAGGAAGACTTAACAGGTCGGCTTTGAGGAAGCTGGAAATGTGTGGCCTTGATTCAAGGCCCTCCACAGGTGAACGGTTATTTCTGCACATTGATAAAATCCGTTTACATAATTCCGTTGCGTATGGTAGTGAGATAAGGCTTTGTTTTCCATAGTTAAAGGCAAAGAGTTTAATTTACAATCAGGCAGATACCACAGACAGCCCATCGAGAGCCGCAAATCACTAGAATGACAATACCGACTTTGACAGGCTACCCCCAGTCTGTCTGGCTGCATCATCTACTGGAGATTAAAAATTACTATCATAAAACACACATTCCCTGAAAGTAATCCCCCTCCCCCCCCCCCTCAGAAAAGAAGGAGAAAAATATATCTTCACCAAAGCTGTGCTTCTAGTTATGTCAGACAGTATTTTAAATAGTTCTAATCATATACCTTTGTGGACACTTAATTAAAATTACAAAACCAATTTTAATTTGTAGTCCAATTAATATGCAAATGTATGCAAATGCGGTAAAACAAGGTGGTGATTAAGTTAAGGACACTCCATTTCATATCTCCTTTAAGTGTGAAAACAAACTATCTTTTCGCTGCCCTGACGCACAGCGGTGTTTATGGGAGACCTACGCTCCCGCAGACGGCGAGCGGCGTCCAGGTGACGAGCACGGCGGTGCGGTCGGGCCTTCCGGCACGTGCACGTCCGTGGTGAAGCCGGCTAAGGTCACCACAAAGTGAAATCTGCCGGGTTGCCATTTAGAGGCTGCTTAAAATGCAAGGCTTACTTTGGCAGGCTTGAGGTGAGAGTGACAATTGTAAAGAGAAGGGCCATTTCTAATTAGGCCTTGGAGATAGCCTTTCAATGTCATCTCTGCAAGGAGGCCCGCCCCGGCCCATCCACAGCAGGTAATGATTAAGATTGAAATCAAATAACTTTTGGTTGCGGGTAAAAGAAAAAGCAAATTACCAAGAAAGAAAAAACACTTTATAAAGATCAAAATGAATGGAGCCCATTCTGGCTGGTATTTAAAAAAACTCCTGATTATTTCATACTTTAATCACCACATTCCAGCCGCCACGTCCATTTCCCGCCGATGCGGACGCGCTGCAGATTTTACGAGAGTTAAATGCAGGCACCGCATACGGTACATCTCCAGTTCTAAATGGACAGTTCCAGAAAAAGAGCTTAATTAGATAAATTGCTGTCAGAGCTGCCAAAACAATTCACCGTGCACGGAGATGTATGGAGGCCGGTCCGGAGCGGCTAATCAGGCCCCGCAGCCGCCCGCTGCTGCCACGCGCTCGGCCCCGCCCCCGCCGAGGCCGCTGAGGTGCTGTAATTGCAGGCCCACGCGGTAGATCCCACCCAATTAGCTTCGCTGGACCCGGGATCCATGCTTGCTTACTTATTCCTATTATTTTTCTCAGCAGACCATAACAAAGGCAAACGTTCAAAACAGGGCATCACGTCTTAAAACTTACCAACCGCAGCCCAGAGCATTCTACTGGGGGGAGGGTGATGGCTTTTCCATCCCGCTCCTGAGCCGGCAGCCCGTCGGACCGTAATCGGGTCCGGGGCCGGTTTTTTTCGAGATCTCACCTCTCCATAATATGCCGGGGGGCAGGAGGAGGGGGGGGGCACTCAGCGGAGCTCTGAAGGATGTAGGCTAAGTCACAGAAGAGGCTGCGTTTATTGGTGTTCTGGTCGCCGTGGGAACATTTAGGCTGTGACAGACCCCCCCGCCCCCTGGCTGAAGCCCCCACCAGATCACACAGCCCGCTAATGCTGTGGGGTTTGGGGTGGGGGGGGCGGTAGTCCAGGTGGCCAGCACCCACTGGCACAGAAGGGCTCAGACTGAGCGGGACCACAGAGGTGTGACTCGGATTTACAGGAATAACAGGAGTGGAATACGCACCGCAGTCGGGGGTGGGGGAGGTCTGTAAAAAGAAAGGAAGAGAATCCCAGATGGCGGCCGCGTTCTCTTCAGAAGTCGGCAAGCCAAAATATCCGGGAGTTCAGACGTGCAGAACGCAGGCTATCGGAAGTTGCCAGAACTCCGGTTGTGTGAAAGACGAGTGTTTGGGGAGTCACAGCTGACAGATTATGGGAGTTCACACGACACACATGTCGACGGCGCTCTGGTGGAGAGAGAAGCCATGAAATTTGCCGAAAAGACACCGGCTGACGGAAACGGCTCCACCAGCAAACCACCCCAGTAACCAGCGGCAACTCTCTGCACGGCTGAGTGCGGCACACGGACGACGAGCGCGAGGCCGGATCCGACGGTTCAGCTGGCACCCTATAATCGCATCGCCACATTTTTCTGGAAAGTTCCGCTGCTCTCGCTCCCTCCCCCGACAGCAGGAGCGAGCACAGATGGACGCTAACTCACAATCGCGCAAGCGCGCATACGCCATGTGGCCCGGCGGCAGCGAGTGACGTGGGGGGTGACAGCCCGCTGGGGGGGGGGGGGGCAGGAACGAGGGCCCGGGTGGGAGGATGATGCGGGGGATAGGGGCCGGGGGTCCAGGGGTGGGAGGGCAAGGTTCAGGGTAAGCAGTCACCCATGGATTCACTATGACTCCAGATGATCATAGAGACTCTGCCACAGCCTGTACGTGACTCAGGTCCGTCCAGGACGATAAGCAAATGCAGGCAGCTTTCGCCTGACATACATAATCGTTACACGAACCCTTTACATAAGTCAAATTTTACGTAAGCCAGAATTAACCTGCCGATGCAATTCAAGACACCTAATAGCGAAAAAACACAGACGTGAAGTATATACTCATAACACACAGTACTGAAACACATACAATAAATCAAATTATAAAGTAAATGTTCTTATGTCGCCTTTTTGCATTAGCACTTCCATAATTTCTGCGTATCGCAGATGTTCTTGTATAAGTGCCAATTTACTTTATCAGTCGAGAGCTGCCTGTAGAGCAGGTGAGACACACAAGTGTGAGCCTGGGGCGATTCTAGGATACGACCTTAGGCGGCTCAGCCCGCTGAAGGAATATGGGATGCCCCCCCACCATTAAATTTTACCAGCAGAGGTGGGGGTACCTGACAATAAAGTTTCCTGAGCTGGAATACTATGAAAAATACGGGACAAACCGCTAAATGGTTTAAGTAAAATTATTTTTACAGAGGCTGATGCTAAAAATATAGGGGCTGAAGTCCCCATAAGCGCGGAAAACCTCAGGGCCACCTTTTTTTAATGATGCTCGCTAAGAGCAGCGTCGGATACGGGCGAGGAGTTGTCCGTTATCAGGAGTGAAGATGTGTGTGTGAGCGGCCCGGCGAGGCCACGTTAACGGCAGCGACTCGGCTTGGGCAGAGCCGCGATCGGTGAAATATTCTCCAAGGAGGCCCGTGACGATAAATCAGGCGGGGCCCGGACAGCGGAGGCCTGCGAGCATTCGCGGCCGCCCAGGAAGTGCCTCGCCCAGAGGTATTAGTGAAGGCTCCTCCAAGGGGGACGGCCATTCAATAGGCAATCTTAAAATTGAATGAGGAGGTTTGACTAAGCAATAAAAAGCGGCACTGCTCGCCAGCAAAAGGTACTTAGAAGCAAAGCCACCAATTATCTTATTTATAAATCAACGGCAATTTCACTGATGACTTTATCTTAAATTTGATTAAACACAAAAATTCAAAGTCAAAAATCATTGGGTCTAATTCACTTTATCGGTCATAATCACTGCCCATCCCCCCCCCCCCGCAGCCCCAACTAATCAAAAATTCCATCGATTTCCAGCGGGTGGGGCAGGCCAAGGCCACAACAAGGGAAAGGGGGGTATGAACATGGCAAACGTGGGGGTGTCTGCGGCAAAGCACACCAGCCCCTGGCTGCCATGGCGCCCAACGGGAATGATATCGCCTGATTTCTTAATTGTGATGAGTCGGTGCTGCAATGCTCTGTCACGATTGGTGCGAAAAGGGAAGTCTGCTGAAATGGGCGTGTGAGGCTGTCCAATCAGAGGGGCAGTTGACACCAGGGTCACTCTCACCTCTATATGTGTATCTGTCGTTAAATAAAGGAGAGCATGATGGGATATGAGAAAGCTAACACACTAAGATGTATCTGTAGAAAAGGCAAATAAAACAGCTATAATTTTCTTTGCATAATCCTCGGGGCAGATTAAAATCCACATTAGAGACACTATGGGATCAAGCAGTATCCCGTGGGCAAACTCCAAAAGCTTTACCCGCCAGAGGGGACAGACCCGACTAGACGGGACCACAAACCCCAATCAAGCTCAAATTCACTTTCAGCATTTGACAAAACAGAGAGCGATGCTCAGGAACGCACGCTGCAACAAAGGACAGGCCTTCTCGCTTTTACCTCCCATAATCACCCCAAAATTATACTTTCTTTTACTTCTCCCCTCTCTGGAGCTCAGAGAAAAATCTTGAGATTAAAGATTATGCAGAGAATATTTAAAATTTAAATAAGCTGCTGGAGTAACAAAGTTAAAAATAAAAATAATGAACATCAGCGCGGGGCTGTACCATAACTGCGTAAGCCTTTACATCTTGGACATATAGGACATTGATAATGGCAAATACAGCTACAAAATAAAACCCAGACCTATAATTGTGACTCGCTGCTATTGTCTCCGTTTCCCTCCTCAGCAGCTTGTGGGGGCTTTTTCCTTACTAAACAAAAGCACATACATACATATCTCTCTGACTGAAGTTTGAGAAGTAATTAAATTCTGTGCAGAAGTTTCTGCAGACCAGCAAACTATGAGCTCATAAAGCTGAAAGGACAGACAGACAGACATACAGATGGGGGGGGGGGGCACTCCTCTCCAGACATCCAGACCTTGTTCCCGTGCCATATTTACTCGATTATAAACCCCACCAGATCTGTCATTCATTTTTAACATGAATCATAGTCATTCCAACGGGAAAAGAATGACCCACGTAATCGGCGCACATCGATTCCACATCAAAAGACTGGCGAGACAGACTGATACGATGCAAAGCTGTTTTTGGATGTTCACCTCCGTCATGCTATTAATACCTAATTCAGTTACATTGCAGCAAAGAGGTGATTTGATTCTGTGATGCCATCACCGCAATTGTGTCCTTCGGAGTCACAGGTGACTCTGTCCATGTTGATTTGTGTGCTATAGAGTGGAATTACACAAATCAGTGTTTCCCAACCCGGTCCTCAGGGATGTGCAGACAGTCCGTGTTTTTGCTCCCTGCCAGAATGTGGACTGTCTGCCAGGGAGCTGGGAGGGAGCAAACACATGGACAGTCTGTGGGTCCACGAGGACCGGACTGGAAAATACTGACACAAATGATAAAATGACAAGGGCAGCATCTGTGAGAGAGTCAGGTCACCACAGGCTTTGTATGACTGGTTAGAGCGACAGGCTCTGAAAGAGACAGAAACAACACTTTGCTCTCAAATACTTAACCTATGAGAACGAAAAGCTAACAGTGAGTGAGGGCCGGCTCTGCGTGAATGAATTACTCAGGAATTGCTACCAGTCAAGTCACGATGTCTTGATTCTGCACGACGGTAAAAGGCTTGACTGCAGCGTACGGATGCAACTCGCAGAAGACGGGCAGGGGCGTACGTGTAAAAGGGTCTGTTTACAGCTGTTTTCCATGCAGTCCTCCGGTGCTTCAGTCACATGGGGTTGATCAGCACGGGGGGCACGCGAGCGACGGACCGTCGAGGGCAACAAGCGAGCCTCGGATTGGCAGCCGGGCAATCCAGCGACGCCCCGGATGACGCGCTGAGCTCAGCTTTAAATAGGCCAGCTGACACGATTCGGCTATTTCAGACCCGAGTTAGAGCCCCAGTGCTGCATGTAGCAGGTACATGCCGCTTACACGCCACACCCCCCAGCACCGGGGCTTTCGGGTTACAATCCCACTTAGGGAGGGGGCACCGCGTTTAAAAACACCCCTGGGTCTGGCCTCACCTCACCCAATCCGGCCTAGTGGACATCGCATGAAGAGCCCCAGCTTTGGCGAGAGCCACAGGCCCGAAAAAAATGAATGACTACAGGGGCTCGGAGCTGCACCTCTCTGCGACCCCTGCGGGATGTTCTACTGCCTGCAGGGCGCACACATGTTTGCCACTTTCACACCCTCCTTCCCCCTGGGCCACATTACCAGACCGGACTCACGCGCTTCTAAGTTACTGGATCTTTATCACAATCGTGTCAGACAATCTGCAGGAGAGGTGGCTGGAACCTTTGGAACAAGCAGCCTTCTGGTGTGAATGGGAGCTTGCTTTATTCAGGCTACGTGTTTTCCCTTCCCTCACAGAAGGCTCTGGGAAGCCTTCGCTCCATGTCTTGCAACATATCTAGGGACCTGTCATCTTCAAGACTCTTGTAACAACTCAGAGGCCTGTTCACACTTGATGAAATAAAAAATAACAAAATATTACGCACACGGTACGCACACGCATCACATGCAGTAATGTGATGATGCAGATGACACATTCACAGGGCCAAAGCAATACAGGAGTGATCAGAAACAAGTGAATGTCCACATCAGAATCCCACCTGGAAACTGGCTTCCTCTGAAAATTCAGTCAACAAGTGACATTCAAGCAACTTCATCTAAAGAACCTGGACCAAGTTTACCATAAAAAATGGGCAAAATCACTCCAGTATAGGGAAAAAAACCTGGTAGCTACATACACCATAATGCTGCAGCAAATGGCTGGAACGCTTATGCAAGCAGCAAATTTCAATTTTTGATTTTGTTTAAAAGTTTTGCTAACAATCAACTTTCACCATGAGAGGGAACTTCCCATGAGAGATGGTGAGTTTGCAAAGAAAATACTGACAGGAAGAGTATGTGTATCATTTGTAATTCAGACAAATCTGAGTATTATAAACGGGCTCCATGCAAGGTGCTGCATTTCACCATAAGCTTTGTGACACGTCGACATCCCTCCCAGTCTATCCTGTGACCTCGCTGCTGCTCCCAGTCTCCCCTATACCTGCGCTATGCGCGTCTGGGCCTGGCCTCGCTCCGCAGCTCCTCGGTGATGAACGGACGTGCAGTCTACACCCGCAGCTTCTGGCTGCCCCAGTCAAACCCGATTAAATTACGACTCGTCAATGTCTCGCTCATCGATTGATAAACGAGCTTCCCCAAGCCGAGGGCTCCTTTCTCCAAGAGTGAGTGCAGAACATCAACACCATCGAAGAAACACGTTCGCGGATGTGACACGACGAGATGGCAAAGCACTAAATTACTGTTTAAGCAGTTTTAATGCGGTCCCCCTTGTGCAAATATTACACCCTTTTCAAAAGAATATTCTCTAGGCCCCTGGGGAAATGGAGCATTTCAGAAAAATGATACTAGTTCTGGGTGGCTTTGAACTTTCTAAGTGTGCCGTAGATTGAAAAGCTAATGCTGCCGCTTTATTAACCCTAATGGGCTTGATGTTCACAATCAATAACCTGTATTCAGGCACCATTAAGTTTCACCAACTTACCAGCGTGTGCTTTTGATCACGTCACATGGCTGTCACGGCCTGGACTTATTTATGCACGCAGACAACATTTTAAATACGTATCTGTCTAGCCGTAAGTATAGGGAGTACAGGGGCAAATCACAGTCGCTGAACCTAATGAGTTAGCGATTGTAACCACTCAGCCACTGTGCCGGCGACTGTGCACCGCAGTGACCCTGCAGTCCGTCAGAAAATCCACCTCGGGCCGTCTCGAGCTTACACAGAAAGGAAGCATTTTCAGAACGGCTACCGGTGTGTGTGTATTCGGGAAGCGGCACTCGTAATCATCTTCATCCTAAAACGACAACAACCTACTAACTGTCCCTTTGTTTCTGCCATACCGTTTACACGTAATTTTCTTTACATAACCGTCAAACAAAAAATGCTAAAAGATGGAGGCGGGTGACAACTGTCACGTCCACATGAGCGTTTGGGAAAGCGAGCGACAGATGAATGCAAACTTCAAAGTGACGAAAATTATTAATAACCTCGTTTTTTTTTGCCTTTGGTCCATTTTTTTTTTTCCTCCTACGGACTGGACTAACGGGAGAAGCTTTTTTTTTTTTTTCCAAATTCCGCAGGCGTGTTAAATGATTGTCAGCCGTGCAAATGATCACTTACTTACACTCTGTGAGTTTGCCTTGGATAAGGCACGCTACTGATTGAAAGTGAGCCTGGGATCACTGCAGGCAAGGCACTTACATTTCGAACCTGAGCTCGTGTCCTTACAGGGAGCACGCGCACACACACAAAATCTCCCAAGCCAGCCAGTAGTGGCGCTGTTTTCAGTAAGTACCTTCAATCAAAATCTTCACCGAGTATCGACTACAACCCACAGCTTCCCTCTTGATCTTTTCATCCAGACCATAAACATTACATACCGACTTCACTACCAGACATTCGGCACGAATTTCACAGAAGCAGACGCAACTCTGCAGAGATTCACAAACCAGAGCAGCCAGAATGGTGAAATATTTATGACACAGTGACAGTCGGCAAAAATGGATGAAATGAGTGAAGTGAAGGCACCTTTCCTGAGTCTAAATCAGTTGCGTTTCCAGAGACAAAGACGTTGGAAGGTATGAACTGTAAAGAGCAGGGATTTCTTTGAATGTTAAGAAGGTGAAAGAAAAAAAAAAAAAAAAAAAAACAGAACTGGTGGGAAAAATGTGTCAAATTCAAACCGATACCATCTTTTCATTCCTCTTCTTGAAAATAGTTTCACACAGTGGTTCAGCTATGAGATGGAAATAATTTATTCAGTTCACTACTGATGCTGTGATGTCATCAGGTTGGAGGAAATTGTGGCATCTGTTTGTAATATGACACGGAAGCATAGAAAAGTTCCCAGGGCGCTTCTAAGGGCGAAGCAAGCGTCACCAAACAAAGACGGAGAAGCCTGCTTTCGTCTGCTCCATTTTTATTACTGGGAAAATAAAACCAAAACCGATTTTCGGATGACATAAGCACTGCGACAGCAGAATCTCCACTGGACTTTTTCCCGAGTACACTGCTCAAAACGTGTGTGAGACAAAGACTAACACTAGAGAAAACTGACGTGTACAGTGAACCTCAAGTGATAAAAAGTAATACAGGCCTTGCGTCAGGAACATGTACAGGAAACACAGCACCCGTACAAGCGACAGGTAGAGCTTTGAACATTACGTTTATACAAAACAACATACATTTTTCATGGAAGCAGGATCACCCAGTCCCAGGAATAACTGGGCATTAAGCGCCTTGCTCAGGGACCTAACAGCAAACTCAGCCTGCTGACCCAGGGATCTGAACCGCTGCCCTTCTGATCACAGACAGGGCATCCTCCCAATCAATGTGCGGTCTGTCTACTGCTGCCATGATGAAAAGGACCAACCTGCTGACGTCAGGGAACCGGAGGGGGAAGTAGAAGACGCGGGATTTTTGGCGAATGAGGGCATCCAGGCCTGCAGGCCGATGGTCGGGCATCAGCTTCAGGAATGTGGGGATGGAGGTGAGGAAGGACTCCATGTTGAAGGACGAGTTAAAGAGCACGACGTCCGCCACCAGGCTGCGGGAACGGGGGAGAACCAAAGCACAGGATTAACGGCACAAAAGCACGGCAAACTAATCTGGGCAAATTAAACATAAGATACAAAATGCCAACATGGCGCCCGTTACAGCCCCACGCTGGCGTTTATCACAAAGTTTTTCAGCGGGGAAACGCGCAATGCGGCACGGCGTATTTAACAGACGTTTAAAACAGATTTAGCCGCGGAGCGCCTGCAAAGCCGTTCTGCGGAAGCTTCCGGTTTTTCAATTATAAACTACAGAGCGGCATTCAAAGATTGGGGAGGCTCATTAAGACAGAGGAGTTTGGTCTTTGATGAGTGTAATTAGCTGGGCTTGGCAGAGCACAGCGGCCACAGTAGCCCCCCACCCCGGTGCTCTGCTCACCTTCTCAGGACAGGTGACGAGGTTTTACCCTGGGGTAGATTAAGCACTGAAATAACAGCAAGCGACCTGGAACAAATAATTATTATAATTCTGACAACAAGGAGGACGCTGCTGCTAAGATTCTTTTATTCATTTGGGCACTCTTTTAGAAATACTACATTTACATATTCAGCAGATGCTTTTGTCCAAGAGCGTCGTATGTGTAAGGACAGCTCAGGGTTAGAGAGCAGGGTCAGGAAGTTTCCGGAACCCTGGGAACAGCACGACAGGCGGACCTTGCTGAAAGGCACAAAGGTGAGAGCATTACTCTGCCAGTGACTGGATTCAAACCCACAACCATCCGGATATAAATCCCCTAGACATCACCCCATATTAATTCAGGCTAACTAAGTATACCTGTAGTTTAGCATCCGGTAGGTCATGGTGCCAGGATGATGTCAGAGGGAATATAAACACCACAGCCAGCAGGGTATAGGGTGTCACTAAGGGACACGCTGTGGAATCCCCACACACACCCGAGGTGCTATGTCTGTGATCAGAAGGTCAGTAGTTCAAATCCCATGGTTGGCAGAGTGACTTCACCATTGGGCCCCCTGAACGAGGGCCTTAATACCAAAATACTCCAAAAAGTATGATGATTTGGATAGAACTAAACAGATGGTAATAGTGCGTGATTACTGACAACCTCAAAACAGACAGTTTTAGCTACCCTCATGGCATCAAGCTAACTAGAATGACCTTGCGCCCTTGCAGCATGCAATATCCTCCACAGCAGGAATGCACTCGCTACATTTTAAAAAAGTCTATCTTTAATTACAATGCACATATAAAGATTTGAGCGAAGAAACATTTTGCCAATTTAACCAACAAAACACTTCTAAAGTTTCATTCATAAGGCCAGTTTTAATTTGGAAAATCAGAATTCCTCACGTAAACACTAATAAACAATCACATTTTGAAGTGGCCATCTCCTTGCGCATTCGTTTTCTATCTTCGTGATTAATTACGGCAGAGCGTTGTGGAAGAACGCAGCCGCTCGAGCTGCCCTCGGAATCCACACCTCTATGAGGTGGGGGCCGTCATCGTCTTAAAGCCATTCATTCATTTACAAGCATTTCCGCCTGGGCCATCCCATAGCGGGGGGGGGGGGGAGGAGGACGGCAAGAAAAGCTATAAAGCTACACCTCTGAAAAAGGATGTCAGGCAAATGTTATCCGTAAATAAATGAAACGAAACGCACAACGGCTTAACCTGCGATGCAGACGTTTGCATCACAATCCAAGGAAAACACTGCATCCAGAACATTCTGCTCCTTCAGTTCTGAGCTCATATAAGAGTACATGCAAATGCTACCTGAATTACACAATTAACACCAATCATACACCTTTAAACAAACAGGAACAGTGGAGACGACCATAGAAAGCACTGTGCACAATGAATGGAGGTCCCGTCCCTCACCTGTTACACATGGCGCAAGTGAGGGGACTAGACCAAAGGTTATGATGGATTTACATTTATTTAGCATGTGTTTTTTATCAAAATTGATATACAGTTGAATAATCAGGGGCAGACAGATCCAGGAGCAACAAGGTCTCGCTCTGGAGCCCAGCGGTGACATCACTTTGCCGACTCCGAGATCTGACCCAGTAACGTTCCGATCAGAGGTGTAGCAGCCTAACCTGCTGAGCCACGCACTGTTACGATCCGGGCGTGTTAATGTTTTATATATTCAGAGAGTTAGTGGTGAGGCGGCCGGCGGCAGTGGTACCATGAGAGGATCTGGTTATAGCCGAACTGGAAGTCACGCTCCTGACACTTCCGGACCGGGTAGACCAGCTGGTTCTCGTGGAAGTACAGCACCTTCCGCAGGTGGCCGAGGTCGGGTCTCAGGGCGATCAGCTCAGCCAAGTTGAGCACGGAGCTAGAGAAGATCACTCTGAGGAGACAGAAGGGCCAGTACAGACAGCCTCCCAGGACACCCCCAAACCAG
>JAODKF010000106.1:63081-76243 GCA_026779585.1 Mormyrus proboscirostris
GGATAATTGCACCCCCCCCCCCACCATGACAGATGTCTGCCATGAGGAACAGGACGCACGTCTGAGGAGCCTCCAAACAGGAACGATGACTGCGGCCCATGATCCCTCCAGCATTGCCCGTTTACTGATATTCACTATTCATTCGTTTATCCATTTGGTTAATTATTTACCCTCTATCCCTTCCCATGATGCTTCTGACTTTCAGCGGACTGTCTACCGTTAAAGCTACGTGTAAAATGTCCATGTGTACGTTCTTGTAAATCATCATGCACGTTACATGTTATATCGGGACACAGCCAGGAAGACAGATGCCTCGTATGTTTAATTCGCTTGGCGCATAAAGACCTTCCCGACTCTGAGCGGTGGTTTGGTATAAGGGGCGGCGGTCAGTATCCTCTGATAGCACTATTACCACTCTGAAAGCGCACGTGCTTGCACACCTTGACAGAACACAGGGCGTCAGACAATTTCGACAGGGGTATCCTCCAACAGTATCAATGTGTCGCGTTGGTGAAGCTCGTATCACGTCTATCGGTGCCTGACGAACGTGACAGTGATCTTTTGCAGGCGGGAACTTTTGCGGAGCACGTGCTCCTCGGCCTCTGAGTGCCTCCAGGTGGCCTCTCTCACCGGCGCATTCCCAGAGCTCTCATCTCCTTCCCGAAAAAAGCTCACTGGATCTCCAGGAACTCCTTCCAACCTCCGGTGAAGCCCACTGATCTAAATTTAATGCATCTGTGCTGCCCCTCTGACCACACTCACAACAGTCAGGCATGTAGGGGCTCCCATGACGAGGCACCGGCCTCTTCAGTTGGAACAGACAGAGACATCATGCTTCTTCTGGGGCCCTAATCAAAAAGTCACATTGGTCCCCCAGTGTTGTGACTGTCTGTGGCCAACGGAGGGGCCCAAATCTCGGGGGCCCATGCAAATACATGGTTTGAGCGATCGTAAACATTGCTGCTTCTGGCCCATACGACATACGTCCCTTTCAGAATGTTTATCGAAGCTCATTTGATTTCTCTCTGCCATCGCCCCCTACAGGCGAGCTTTGGTGCAACACAACCGTGGGGCTAATTAATGGCCCCTTTTGCTGAGGACAGACACGGACTCTGGCCATAGCGATGACTTCCAGAGGCGGCCGTTTGCTGAAAGGTGTTTGCACTCCATAGAATTGCCGGGCTCTCGCGGGATTCGATTCCAGAGCTGAGGCAAGGGAAACCACGAAAAACTCAGCGTTCCATTTTGATTATGTTTATATGTACACACTTGAAACTAAAGCTGGAGAGGTATCAGATTTGCAATTATATTCATATTCACAAATTGTGATTATTGTGTTTTTAAGCCACCTATAAAAAAGGTTTTTCTTATGCATTGTATCTGAAATCTAACTCCATTCAATTGTACTTTGTTTTGAACCTTTGGAATCAAACCAATTTTTTTAAATTATACTTCACATGAATCTCACTTGAAAAAAACTAAGTTGGGTAAATCAGAAAAAGAGGGTTTTTATATTAGAACTTGTAAAGCTTTTAAATCCACTCATGTAAGACGAGAAAGCCACACATTAAGTCTTCCTTTACATAACAAGATCATTCCCGGCAGGTCTTCCTCATGTAACAGGACCACTCACAGCAAATCTTCCTCACATGACGGAACCGCTTCTGGTGAGTCTTCCTCACACAACAGGACAGATTCCACCAGGTCCTACTTGTGCATCCTCATCGATCACTCCCAGCAGGTCTTCCTCATGGCAGGACCACTCCTGGTAAGTTTTCATCACATACCAGGATCACTCCCAGAGAGTCTTCCTCATGTATCAGGACCGGTCCCGGAGAGTCTTCCTTGTATAACAGAACCGCTCTAAGTGAGTCTTCGTCATGTAACAAGACATCTCCTGGCAAGTCCTCTTCAGGACTGCTCCTGTCAAAGCCTTTGAAGGAATACCACCCACCCCCCTCCCCAGAGAACTACGATATGCCATCATACCTCAGATTCTACTTAAGCGGGGTACTGAGGGGGCTAAATGATGAACCTAGCACATAGCGGGTGGGTGGGCTGCGGACTTCCTTTGTGGCAGGAGTTATTAGAAATGTTTGCCTCCCTACAGCCAGCCCACCTGTGTCAATCGCACCGACCTGCCTTGGAACAGGGTGATATGTATTCAAGACGATACTCATGGAACACATGGTGTTAAATCCAATTACAGGTGATGTTCCTGCAGCGAACATAATGATGGACGCGTTTGCTAGCATCTTACAGACAAACATTTAAGCGAATGGCCGATATCTCCTAAACAGTGCAAATGTATTCGTCCACAGCAGAGACGCATTTCTGGATTACCAAACGCCACATGACCCAAAGCTTTCTAGCTTGCATTTCCTGGGACGGCAGATGGGGAAATTGACAGCGGTGTGGCCTCGTCACGTGGCTGCTGTCCCACACGCAGACGTGGCAGATCTGGCCTGCCAGGACCAGAGCCAGGCGGAGAGGGTCCGTGCCCACAGCAGAAGCCAGGTGCCACACCCACAGCCCGCCACTGG
The DNA here is from genome assembly GCA_026779585.1 of Mormyrus proboscirostris. NCBI lineage: Eukaryota > Metazoa > Chordata > Actinopteri > Osteoglossiformes > Mormyridae > Mormyrus > Mormyrus proboscirostris. The sequence goes on from JAODKF010000106.1 coordinate 65,625, forward strand.
CAGGCTTAACAGGTTAAAACAGGCCCAAACAACCAGAATACAGGCCTTCCTGTGCAACCACGGGGACTGGCGCATAGGGGATGGTTATCTTTTCATTTACTACCCTTTAAAATGGTTTATTTTTGCTTGTCAGGACAGAAACTCTCTCTCAGAATGGGTGCTCAGGTCAGAGTAGACTAGCATCCTGATGAAAAAGCCAAGTCTGGGTCTCGGCCTTGCAAATGCGTCATTTCCATTTGTGAAAAGTCACTGGCAAGACAGGGTGTCACAAAACGTCCAGACGCAGCGCGTGGAACTTCAGAGGAGGACGTGAGCTGAGGGAGAGAGAGAGAGAAATCCGAACGGAATTGTGAGCGCCTGACTCAGGTCCCCTCAGCTCCCATGGCGGGCTGGCCCTCTTTAAACCCTAACAAAGTTATTACTCCAATCAGGGCCATCTGGCTTCCTTCACTTCAGGCCATTTTGGGTGTTTTCCCTTCAAACCGATCAACCTTCTGCAGGTACCACTGCCAGCTAAGGTGCCAGTACGGCATTTTCTGTAACGATGTCTGTGACCCGCATGGGTGCAGGAACGGCGAAGGTTAAAGCTGAAGTACACCTGCAGCACGCAACTCCATAAAAGCAAGTGTGCTCGCATGCCTGAACGTTATCATGCAATTCATGGGGAAAATATTTCCCACGCACCAATCAAATGGAAACTGATATTCAAAGTGAAAATGCAGCCTGGATGTACAAATGCTTTAATGTGAGGCATGATGTCAGCTCTCACAAAAGGCTTCTGTGGCATGAGCTCCGTGGGTGTCCTCAAGTACTGCACGACGGCCTAACAGAAATCGGTCTAAGAGCTGCGACCCAGGGTGACACCATGGGCCTTTTTTGCTAAGTAACGCAGTCGTGAAATCTTTCCAACTTGTCAGTTTTTTAATACGGACCCCACCACCATAGATTTTATCTATTAGCCGCAAGGCAAAGTGAACATTTCTTCTGTTATGATTAAACTGAATGACAATGACTAAAATGTAAAAGTAAGCAAGAGGACAGACTATCACAAATGTCAAAAAAATCTGAGAAAGTTACCAGTCCCAGAACTATCATGTAGTCATTTCGTTTATCACATGACTTGATATGCGCCATCCAAACCTCAGTTTTATCAAGCGTATTAACTAGAAAAATAACAAATTAATACTCATTCTAAGAGATACAAAATATACCTTGCCATATTTATCAGAAATATAAAAATGCATTGGGATGCTCAAAAGTTACTAACATGCAGCAAAATTCATCACAGAGTATTTCAAATTTTAGTGTTTTCTGTGAAATTGCTTCTCTGAAACATTTATAGGAATTCTAATGCTACGTATTTTGCAGAAAAAGTCAACATTAAGTGCATGCACTGTAAAGCCTAATTTACAGATCTTAAAGCAAATTTTAAAAGTACTGCACTGGGTGCAAAAAAAAAAAACTCTTTAGCGTCAACGGGGCCCCGCCATGTGAAATGACATGCAAATCAGCTGGCATACCATTCAGGCAGAGGATGAGCTGGTTAGCGTAGCCCTGAAAAGCACCTTTTTGTGAGAGAACATTGACGCTTTAACAAAGCTATTTCCACTGGCTTCACGTAACGCACAGAGAGTGATACTGCCCTGAAAAGCCTTTGATCTCATATTAGGAGGGGGGGGGGGAGGACTTGAAATTTCTCCAGATTAAGGTTTCAAAGCAGTGGAATGACTGAGAACTGACTCTGTTAATTGAGCAAGTCAAGTGCCATCATACTTCACAAGTATTTGTTTTATATTAAAGCTGATCATTAAAAAAAAAATAAAAAACCTGACTAATTATGAGAGCTGGAATGGGCATTAATCCTGCAGGAGCCAACGCATGTAACTAAAATCACACATGACTTGCTGAAGGTCTTTCTGAAGCTGTGAAAGGCAGGAGTGCAAGGAGTTATTTTACGAAGGCATAAGCCTGGAAGCTTCTCCGTCCGAATGAGATGATGCCTTTAGACAGCCCCCAGTCAAGGAGGGGGTGCCACAGTGATCTGCCACAGCTCCCCATTTGTTACGGTGCTGAATGGGGAAAGTAACTCCGCAACAGCGGCGAAACAAAAGGCCCCATCCACGGCAGGCACTGGCAGACGAAACAGCTCGCCTCACTGCATCACAGCCAGATCAGCGACGGCACTGTCAATGGCCAGCCCTAAGCCACTGCCAGGGCCTTGTTACCGGGCCGGTCCCAGACCCAGCGACTAGGCCCAGCGGCATATAAATGACCGCGCCAGCAACAGTCACTAACACCCCATATGCGGTGCGTCTCCTGTTTGTCAAACTCTTCCATGTGGTGCTTCAGTTGTGCGAGCAGGAGGCTTGCAGCAGGCCCAAGTACGCCACACGGGGTTACGACAGGTCACACAGGGTCAAGCGGGATCACACAGGGTCATGCCCAAAACTGCTTCTCCACAGCGCTCCCTTTTCATGCTTATAAACTGAGTGAGACATCCTGCAGCTCGGCGTCCGGCGCAGAGATAAATGCACATTTTACATCTTATTTGTTCTCTCCTTTATGTCTCTCCTGATACTGTCATCTGTTGCATAATTACATTTTACATTAAAAGACACCTTAAGTATAATTCGCAGTTCATGAACTTTTCTCCCTCTAAATTACACTCCATATAATTAACTTTCACCGTTAAGATTAATCCCTGTAGAATATACATACATGTGTTTCTACTGAGAGGTCTGACAGTGCGATGATTGCATTTGTAACAATGCCATGGCTGTAATGACTGAATTTGGCCCAAACAAATTCGACACATACTTTTCCCACTGGGTCTCTGGTTTGTTCCACATGCAAAAAATCCTTTACATATTTACCACAGTTCAATTGCCATCTCTCTCAAAGCGAGGTTCAGCAAAAAACTATTTGAAACTTAATATTCAAATCAATATGCAAACATAATGACCTTTTTGAAAATGTACACATCATTTTCAGTTTTATATAAAAGCCAAAAGTTTAGGCAATGACAGCATCATAAATATTTATAATAGCACTTAAAATTATGGTTAAAATTCAAAATGGTGGGGAAAAAAAAACAGGAATACTAAAAATGTGAATAGATTCTGAAGTAATATCAAAAGGCACGAGCTACATGACCAAAGTGGCCGCACTTAACTGTTTTTCTGCCTTTCTGGAATTTTCCTAAATATTTATAACCATCCAAGAAGCCATTCTAACATTCACTGAAATTTTACAAGAATGTATCACCGAACTGCAAGTCAAAGAAGTCTTTCTCCATTCATGAAAATCACTAATTCCACAGGCAGTCAATACACAAAGAAGCACTATTAACAAAGCCCTGAGGAGGCAAGGTGGCAGCCTCTCCCGAGGTCTGCCCAGAAGTGCCCCCCTAGGACGTATCACCAGGGACCATCTCCACCCTTGTGACCTACACAGAAGAGATTCGTGAACACGCTTATTGAAAAGCTACCATCTTGTTCCCTGGGCTGATTTCTGACTTCTGCATTTGGATCATTCTACTGCACGCTCCCTTCCGTGAAGGCCGGATGTCAATTCAAATGGCTGGGGCCGCACCTTTTCCGGCCGGCCGGTGAATTAACGTCCCCCAGAAATGCATGCTGAGTGCCTTTACTCGCTCCCTAAAAAACGGCAGCGTAAAGGAAGCGGTCCACTTGTGCAGAGCTCGAGCGCCTGCCATGCTTTCGTACTGCGGTGCAGTAAATGTTAATAATGCCTTTGTGCATTTGTGACACAGCTCAAACCACCCAGCGAGCCTGTAACATCAGTTTGGGCTTCACAATCAAAGCTCTCAGCACCTGGGTAGGGTACTTTAATACAACCAGACTACAGAATACGGTTACGATGAGAGGACGTCTAGGCAGAGATTATGGAATGGTGGCTAACTGAACATCACCAACAACCTTTCCACACTAAAACTTCAGTGTTTTAAGAGAAGATAAAACTTCATTGATCCCGGGGGGAAATTCGTGTGCATACATGGAACACAAGCAAACAAACATATAATGGAAATACGACTAAATGCAGAGACAGTACTGTCTGCACATTGTGTCGTTGGGGATTGGCTCAGATGACTAAGGATGAAGAAGAATTTAACCTCCTTCTGCTGCCATCCACTCTCTGCTTTGATAGGGCAGGGAGAGGGCGAGAGACACGCGGAACTTATTTTTTGTCCACTAAAAGTGAAATGGCTGAGATAGGCACCATGTGCCAGTTAACGTGTCATGCCTTTCTGCAGCAGTGCAAGTAAAGAGCATTGCGGATCTGGATGTGTGATGCTACAAATGAAGGGAGCACACACCTGTCGGAATTCCTACACCGGATCGGGGAGTGCGATGCCGCAGGTGAACGGGACAGTGACACGGACACAAACATGCAGAAAGCGTGCAGATCTGCGGTTGCGGGGAGTAAATGTAACTCGATTATATGCGGTAACTTTCACGGTTTTTACGCAGCTAACTCTGGCGATTAAGATTGCCCGTTGCATCCACGTTTTGCTTCTGAAATAAAAATAACGAAGGCCCATGCTAGACACAGGCCGTTTACTCCTCAGTATGCATCTATCTGCTTGTACAGAATATAAACAATCACTAACGACAGAAAACCTTTAAAGTCGTCTAATGATGCTAACTAGCAATGTGCGATGTCAGCGATGTATAGTATAAATGTTTCGGGTTCCTTTTGCAGCGGGCTTCCCACACGAACAAAGCCATATGTAAAACAATACAGAATCTGATGTATTGGTCACATGTAAATGGTATTATTCCTTTCATTTAGAAAACAGAAGAAATGCTACTTGACAATTTGGAAGCTATTCTATCGCTGCTCCACCAAGTGATACCAAGAGTTTATTTTTCCTTTTTGCCTCATACTGAGAGACTACTTGCATTCCTTTAAATAAAACGGTATAAAACAAGAGAGATTCTGGCAGTACAGTCTCAACAAGACGGACAAGGCGCGCTCCTCAGCGAGCGGCCGCTTGCGGAAGGGACTCACCTCTCTCCGAACGTGGACGCTCGCGACGCGAGACGACGCTGCGTGATGACGTACACCCGGCGTGTCACGCGGTTTGGGCTCGCGTACAGCTAGAACGGAGGGTGAGCGGCTGGGTTGTAGCACACGTTGTGGGGGGGAACAAAGGCTTGTTTTTAAATCTCTGTGTGTGATCGGGCTTGATAGTAACAGGAATGTATCACTACAATAAATATTATCGATATGCTTAACTTCATGACCTATAAGAATTGTATTATTTTACTCATGTTAAGTCATTTTTATTGCTGTTCCATTAGTAATACTCAGGAATAAAAAAGTTGTTTAGGTGAAATATGAGCCAATAGGAGCCAAGACACACTGGGGCATAACTGGGAGGCTTTTTAGTGTCCAACACTACTGGGGATTTCTTCTGTGAAACAAGCTGTTCTTATCCCGCCTTATCTGCTGTGCACCTTCAAGCGCTAAGACTGCATCAAATTAAAATAAATAAAAGCAAGAAGGAGAAGAGGAAAAAAAGCTCTGCAGACCCCTTCCCACACAAGGCTAACCCCCTTAGATTTGGGGAGCATTGTTGTCTTTGTGCCTTTTGCTGCTCGCCTGCTCTCCGCCTTGCACCTGCTGTATTCATCAGGCGCGCTCCCATGCAGGCGCTCAGACCTGCGCGAAGCGGTGACATGCCATTGCTGTCCCGTATCAGCCTGCACACAGGAGGAGAACAAGAGCGCATCCTGAAATGTGCATTATATTCTTATGCTTCAAATAATAATAATAATAGAAACATAGCTAACATATTTACTATTCCGACTTTATGCGATCATAATTATCAGGAGGTATACATCACTTTTGTTTCCCTGCAATGATGTTGCTTAATTAATTAAGTCCTGGGACTGGTGCGATGCTCTTGAGAAAATCAGAAACAGTTCGTCGATCAGTTGGTTATCTGCAACTGATGCCAATTTAGCTGAAGTCAAAGACGGCAAACTTCAAAGAAAGGATTATAATTATAACTTTTATAAAAACGAAGGCACATCTAAGCTGAGGATTTTTTTTTTTTTTGCAATTTAAAAATACGTTCCAAATCGGATAGTAGCTGTTCTGTGTGATATACAGGGAGAAAAACTACAACACGGTTATACGCAAAAAATAACAATTTCTTTTTTTGTATAAATAATAATAGAAAAATACTTTAAGAAAAGACGAATAGAATACATGCAGATTTTAATTACCAAGGACAAAAAATAGAAATGATTAACTACTACTTTTATATGTTTACCTGTCGCCTTTTTAAAAACTAATTCTGAACTTTGAACAGCTCTCCAAAAGAAAGTCTGCTCTGTGAACTTGGTGAGTGGTTCGTTTGGTTCGCACTGCCCCAAAAACACCGTCACTAGAACAGGAGAGATGAGCGCATTTGCAGTAACTTCTGTTGCTCTGGTGCATCTCCTTTTGTTTTGTTTTTTCCTTAAGACACCGTTGGCATGGCGGTATACCACCTGCTCCAGCCCCCTCTCCGCTACGGCCAGACCGAACAGCTGGCTGCCTTTCTGACACTCTGGTCGGCTCGTCCCTGCTGGTCACTTGTGCTCTTCTCGCTTGTCATTGAATTTTCTCTCAATGGCTGCCAAGTCTGCGCTTCCTTAATGGGGACGCCCTCCGCCTGCCCCGCGGATAATATGGGGAGCATATGGGGATATGTATATGATTTAATAAGGTCAGAAGTCAGCATCCCCCACCCCCCAGCCCCCCGCCCTTTCCTCTATAGAGACGGACAAATGAAGCGTTACCAGAAACTGTCGCCGGGTGTTAAAGAGAATCTGGAACATTTGGTGATTCCTCTCTTAGATTATACACACTTCTGCTGATTTTGTAGAGTCGGCTCTGTTAACAGCACTGCGTACAATTTACATGACTCGTCTTGTTAAATAATTTAAGGATTAATCCTAAGATATTTTGGGCTGTTTGTATTTAATAAGTTTATATTAAGAGCAAAAGCTCAGTCAGTCCACTTTTTTGTTGTTTGTGAGATGAGACCGCCAGATCGCCAGTGACCTAAAGTCAGGCTTCCTCAGCACATGTTGCAGTATTGGGAACCAAAACTCACTCAGTCCTCATTTAATTCAACGAAGACCTTTCGTTATATTTCCAAAACCGTCTAAGTCCACAGAAATTTTCTTGAAAACATCCTGAGGACTGATTGGGTTTTAGATATTTACTGTTCGCTTTTTAAGGCATGAGCTATGATGTCGGTCATGATGGAAGTCAGGGTGTTCTCATGCCAAAGTGACGACAGAAATGTGCCAAAGGCAGGATATTGCCCTGTCTGCAGCTCCAGTGGGCTCAGGGCGACCCAGTGCCAATATTAAGTCATATTCAAATATTGGAGATCTTTGTGGAAGCAGTTTTGACCCATAGTGAAAATGCACAGGTCCTCCATGCAACCTGAGCCCACAGAAAAAGCCAGAGATGAGTCACCATGGTGAGGCTTTCCAAGCACACAGGTGACCCGGCCAAGAAAAACTGCCACACGATAACATGCAGGAGCCCGGTGGCGCAGTGAACTCCGCATAAGCCCAGGGAACTTTGTCAAAGTTTCCATGAAAATGCAGGCCGGAACCATGAGGGCACTATGGCAACAAGCATCCTATTGGAAAATAATAATAACAATAGTAATAAAACTAATATAATTGTATGATCAATCTAATGATAATAATAAAAACAATAATCATGTTTTTTGTACTACCAATCTAATAATAATAATAATAATAATAAACATAAGAAACAACCATAATGGTGAAAGACAACATATGCAAAAGAGAATGGCACTTAATATAAACCTACCATTACAGCACCACATGGAGCAGAAGCCTTCAGTGTGGTTAGTCACCAATACTATTCTTTTTTATTATTGTCATCATGTAAAACATTGCAGGGAATTAATATTAACAGAAATCTTGGTATCTTTTCTATATGCTGCTTGCATGCGTATTCTCATTATCAGTGTGGCCTGAATTAGCGTGTATGCATGCCGACAGAATGCTGTGTGGATTCATGCTATGCATTGCATATATGTAGAATTTAAAAAAAATATGTCATCATCATCATCTTTGAAACTATGAAATGTATTGCTTATATGTAGCCTGAAATCAAACTGCTTTGGTTTGGATAATAAGTAAAAAACAAAACAATATATACTGAATGCATGTATGAATGTGTGTATTTGTGGGGCAGAAGGGCCTACCTTCAACTGCCTGCTGCACTGACCTCCAGTGTGAAGTGCACTGCGGACTTGCTCTTATCACACCTCTGCTCGCACTGCTTTATTATTCACTGTATTTGCACGGCTCCTTTCATTGCGATGCTTCTGCATTTGAGATCTGTGGGTCCGGGCTGTGTGAACAAGGTGGCCCCATCACCCTCCACACACCAGCTTAATTATAAATGTGATTTAAGTGACACGTACATTAGCTCTTTGTTCATCTGCAGAAGTAGGAAATGACTCCGGTGAACTTTCGAAAGGCTGCTGGATCGATATAAAAATGTGAGTACGCTAAGCGGCATGGTGAGAGATGCCGGCATCCCCTCTGATCACTGCGACCCTGAGACAACTCCGCGTTGGTTAAACATAAAGACCCAACCAACCATTCTGATTAAAACACTGCAGTTTTCACCTGACAATTAATGTATCCATTTTACTGAATGCCGCATTTCTGCTGTCTTCGGTCACAAAAGTCTCTTACAAATGAGTGTATGAAGTTCACATATTGTAACAACTCTCCCCGGAAGAATACTGAATACACCTCTAGTTTTAGAAAATAATGTCCTGGGAATCTGTACTGGCTTTGAAATGTAACTGATATTCCTGTTGTGTATTCCCAGTAAACTGATAAAAAAAAATTGGAACAAAATAGTCCTATAATGAAATGCAGCATTTTAATATTAAACCATTCTCAATCGGTACAAAATTGAAGACTGCATTTATAAAGGTATTAATTGTAATCTGTGTATGTGATTCTATTGTTATTTTGTAACAAGTGATTCCTTCAGTTTGAAATTCATTAATGATTTTTTTTGCAAGAACAATTGCATAGTGATTGCTGAAAGTGAATTTTAATAGGTGATTACAACACATGATAACCTAACACATTATTGTAAACCTTCCTTTGGGTGCCTGAATTCACAACAAAAATGGTATGAATGCTAAGATATATGATTTATGTAGAAATGAGAATGAATAATACTTTATGAGAACATGAACAGAGATTACAGGGGGGTAAACATTGTTTTTTTAATTTGGCTACCTTTATTCGAGCATGGTCATTTCCGAGAGAAATTACAAATTAAAAATTCAATAATACTTTTACAAAGACATTTCAGGAAAGATTTTTCTGTCATGGTATATCATACATTGTATTTTAACAGTCCCCTTTCATTGTTTACCTAAAAAAAAAAAACAAGATGAAGAAAGTGGAATTTTTTTTCAGTTGAAAATACAGTGTTTTCACAATATTGTATCAAAAGTTCCCAAATTTGGAATTTCCAGTAACTGGAAAATAAAAGAAACAGAACAATTAAAAATAATAAAATTGAAAATTTGCAATTCACAATTAATGTTTCAAAACACAATAAATGCTCTCTTTAAGTAAAATTTGCCCCAATGGTTAACGTCATGTTCCTTTTTACTAAAATATATCTATATATTGAAGAACTATAATACTGTACACTACAGTATGAAATAAATAAAATTAGGAAATATAAAATGAGCCACATAAATAAAATGTTATTCAACCTAAAAATAAAATGAATGCAATTTTTGTTGTTGAAAAAAAATGTTTGGTGTAATACTGACAACTGTTAATGGAAAAAACACAGGAAATTGCACAAACAAATGTAAACTAAGGAACTGCTGCCTAGTCTCTTAATACTGTGGTGGAGGCATCAAAGACCAAGGTGAGCTATTTTCTTTTAAATACTGAAGCTGGTACGGGGTTAACCCAGTCCCCTGCCTTACACTGTACAAGGATGGCACTTGCAGAAACACACGTATTAAAAGTTTGCATATAAGGCTTTTTCTTATCAAAAAAAAAACAAACGAAGACCTTACAAAGGCTCTCTCCTTCATCATGTCTGACCTTCACACCCTCACGTATGGGGTCCGTTAAGACTTCGACATCTTAAAATCACACAGGTATCAGGTAAGTTGCTTCATGTCGAGAAAATCATAGGGCCTAAAACTGTGTGGTTAGCCGGGCCTGAAACTAGGATGGCAGAACACATGAAGTGACAGATAAGTAATAATACTGATGGCGGGTAGTGAGCACACTACGGCTTATTTTAAACACTGTATAAATATACATAGGCGATAATTTTTATTATTTTTGTAGTGATTACAGAAGCGGAGTGCAATTTTTACAAGGTACTAGTTTGTGCTATAAATACTATGAAACACTGGGGTTTTTAGAATGTTAGCACCACACATCTTTTAGGCCTTTTAATACTGTACAATACTTTTAAAATGTATTCCATTTATTTCATAATAATAATAATAATAATTATTATTTTTTTGCATAATGCAGCTTCATAGACACCCCCCC
>JAODKF010000106.1:101355-114142 GCA_026779585.1 Mormyrus proboscirostris
GATACGAGCCGATGCGGAGCCACGTCTGACACCTCCTGTGCACCGAATCATCCGCCTCTTATACATACAAACGTCCGCAAATATCAACATTTAATTTATTAACATACAGTCAGACGTGCACCAAGCTAAGCGTGGAGATGACCGTAATTTCATACATATTTTAGCCTTCTGTGAATGTCTCCAATAATATTGGGAACAGTCACAAAATGGCTTTTCAGACTCCATGCCCAGTTCTTTTGGGCAGTATTTTTTTTTTTTGGGGGGGGGCTGTTTGGTTAGCTGTAAAATTAGAAGTCAGACAAACTGGCGGTTTCCGTAGCCAACCTGATAAATCTCCCTGCATCCCTCACCCAGCCGGCCTCCTCTTCTCCCTCCCCGCCCGCTTCCTGTCGCCATCTCAGTATTTAATCTAACACCGGCAGACTGCCATAGGGGTCTGCCTTCCCCCCTCCAAGACGACATGTGCGAGGAGTCAGGAGGAGGAGCGGAGCGGCAGGGGAGAGGGTGGGCCCAGGAAACCTGAAGCCAACTTAGCGTTTCGCCGGAAAATCTGAGGAAAAAAAAACAACCTTTCATCTTCCAAGATTGAGAAGCCGTTTGGTTTTAACTATCTACCTGAAAAAGCAACCGTCTTCATATAAAGAGCGGGATAATGTGTCCCCTCTGCAGGGCTTAGGCCGCTATCCTTTCGGATGCACAGGACAGCTCCTTTCATCCTTGCTAAACTGCTTCCTTTGGCTATTATCTCGAATTTAAAACAGGTAATTAGGGCCGTGGCGCATCTCCGGCTAAGCGCTGTGCAGATCTAAACTGCCGATAAAAAGAGGAGCGTAGAGGGAAGGTGGAGTGAACACAGGGAATGTTTAGTACAGACAGGTCATGTAACGGAAACACAGGGAAGGCTGGGACAGAGAGGTCATGTAACGGAAACACAGGGAAGGCTGGGACAGACAGGTCATGTAACGGAAACACAGGGAAGGCTGGGACAGACAGGTCATGTAACGGAAACATCGGGAACACTGGGACAGAGAGGTCATGTAACGGAAACACAGGGAAGGCTGGGACAGAGAGGTCATGTAACGGAAACACAGGGAAGGCTGGGACAGAGAGGTCATGTAACGGAAACACAGGGAACACTGGGACAGACAGGTCATGTAACGGAAACACAGGGAAGGCTGGGACAGAGGTCATGTAACGGAAACACAGGGAACACTGGGACAGAGGTCATGTAACGGAAACACAGGGAAGGCTGGGACAGACAGGAGACATATTGGTAGCGAGAACACAGGCTTCAGAGAGACAGCCAGCTCCTGCCAGTGCCACTTTGGGCCGTTATCATATCATTCTCCCCCTTATCATCGGGGGTTATAATTGTTTCTCCTATCTCTGTACCTATCATCACTGGCCCGACTTTCGCCACTACCATCTTTAGCCCTTCTCCCCAGTTATAATCGTCGATCCTACCCCAGAAATGATCATTGTTTAGCCTATCTCTGCAGCTAGTTCTACCAGCTAAACCACTCTACCCATTGTTATTATCCCCAGAGCTGCAGACACTGCCATCTGCCCTATCAGGGTAGCTGTACTCGTCGGCCTTACCGACATAGCTATCATCACTAGCTATCATCGTTGGTCTTCACTGCATTGTGATGTTTGGGCTGTTGCTAAGCCCTGCATCCTTGCCTAAGCAACCTCCAGAAAGTGAACCAATCACGAGAGGTGGAATGTTGGTTTCTCACCTATCTTATCATCTAAGCAGGATGTCTGAAGCACTTTCAAAAAATGACTTCTAATAATAAATGTCGGTCTCCCAGTGCACACGAATGCTTGCGACCTCGACGCAGGCCCACCCAGTGCCCACTGGCAGGGATGCCCGCAATGACCCCTCTGCCTGCTCGACACTGACAGGAAGCTAATTTTCGCGGACCAATAGCATATCGCCGCACTACTTTTGCACACTCACAAATCTGTCCTGTTTTTATTGCACTGTGAAATTGAACAGATGCAACAAACAGTTGTCCAGGTCTTTCGACATATCGCAGACCTGCTTCACAGAGGAGAAGCACGTGGATCCATGCATGTAGAAAAACAGGGGCTGTCTGGGAACAATCTCAAAGCATCCCAAAGAAGAACTGTCCAGAGACTCCTGTGGGTGGTCCTCTAATATTACAGGCAGGTACTGGGTCAGGCATAGACCATTTTCAAAAGCCCCGATACAGCAACTGAAGGGGCAGCAGCTCCGTCAGGTGCTCAATTCTTTTGCTGTCGTGTTTTAGTAGCTCTTTTTCTATTACTTCTAAGCCCTTATCAGTCTGGGTGTTAGGTGTGACAGGAGCTGAGAGAGAAGTTCCCCTTTCTGGCACAGTTGCAGCACGAATGCTGCTAATACACTGCAGAAAAAAAGCTAATCAAGCGTTTACACATTGAGCTGCTCGAGAAGAGTGCCAACCACGAGTAGCCAGGCCTCTCATCGCCAAAATAGCCCAACAAGTGCCATCAGATGACACTTCCGTTGACATGTCCTAACCCCAAGCGATCTGCCTTGGAGGACACTCCTTCAGAGCTTGTTTTGCCACAGCTATCGTATGGATATCATCCCACCGTCTCTGTTCTTTCAGGAAGCATTCACGTTTCACAAATATTTCAATGTTTTTCAACCTCAGATCACGTCACGCCGCTCTCAGGAGGAAGTCGCGTTGCAGTCTAGATTCTCTCATCAAAGTGTGATCAAAAGGCCTGGTTCATTGCTCCAAGGCAGCCAGCTCTGTTTTTATGAACAACGCACACTTTTTCATACCAGCATCTGAATGTTAATTCCACTTGCTAAAAAAATAATGAATAAAGGCAGCACAGATGAAGAAAAGCACCTGCGTCAGCAGGTAAACAATCGCGTCAAGGGAACTCCATCTCCTGTTAGACAAGCCGAAACCTCGGTGTGACTCGGAGGATTATATTTTGTCTTGGCACGACTGGGGAGCCGACTTCATTTCCTGTGAAAAGCCCTGCGAGCGGCTACCTGACTCGGCTTCTGTCGGAATCGAACCCGGCCAGAGATACCGGCCAATCATCCGTCACCCTGAGAAGCAATTCTGCTGCGGCTGCAGGGGTGCAGCACTCCACTTAATTCCACACGTCCGTCAGGTGGGGGGACATCGCGTAGCACGGCGCCTCTCCTTCGCTTCTCAGTGGCGCTGACTTCATCAAGCCTGACACCCCGTGACACCCCGTGACACCGGCGCCATAGCGCCACCTCTGGCCACCGAGTGTTCTGCTGCCACCACCTCAGGGAATCAGTGGGACTCGCATGTCACACTGTGTCAAATGTCACCTTCGTACACAGTTGCGCGGTGACGCGGTCATGTGAGCCATTAGCCTCGCCATTTTGTTCCGTAACACCCAAACAAACTTCCGTATTAGCAAAGGTTATTTAAGGTTAAACAAACAAAAAAAAAAATAATCCCCCGCGTTTGCAAAACATAGCCGCCGGCCCTGCTTGCCATCGTTACGCATATCGCGGGAGTGACCGAACCAGAGAAGGAAAGTGCAATGTTAGTGATTCACCAACATTCCGAAGCATTTAGCCCTTTAGCTGCAGATTCATTCGGCATTTAGCTAGGTGTATGGCTTTGCGTACCACTGGCGAAATGCTGCCTTCTTCTGATAAGGCCCGGAAGCCCGGAAACCTAGCTGAGCAAATCTGCGAGGGGTAGGCCAAGGAGAAGGGGGAAGGCCAGGCATGTAAAATATCACATCTAAAAGAAATTAGTCAGTTGTTTCAAAGGACACGTCAGCGTCGCACCGCAAGCACAAAGCTACAAAGCTGCCAGTTCAGGCCCCTTCAGGTGCAGGCATAGTGACCCAGTGCACATTCCACCCGTGCGTTTGTGAGTCCATATACACGCGGGCCTATTACACAGCAGACCCCCCCCCCCCCCACACACACACACACACACACACACACACATGACTCAGGCCTTATAAATCACAGGCCACTTTCGGGGCTATTTTTTCAAAAGCCAACCAAATTCTTATTTCCCCCCAAGCCTGTTTACTTACTGATAGCAGATCTCCATCAATATAAACATTTACTCGATTATTGGTACACAAATAAAACGGTTCACACTCTTGAAGTTGAGGCAGCAGAAACATTCCTGAGGAGTCTGATTCTCTCAAGTTTATGTAAATAATTCATGTGTCTTAGCTGTTACTTAGGTGGATGGAGCTGTTTTAGCATTTGCACACAAAATGGATATTTCAGAACCCAAGGTGGAAACTCTCCAAGATTGCCAGCTATTTAAGGCAGAGAAAATTAGGATTAGCTCTCATACACTGTCCTTAAAAATAATAAAATGATATTTATAAACGTGCACGTTATCCCCGTCCTGGATAAAGCGGTCAGGGAGATGGATGGATTTATAAACGTCTTTGCTTAAACAGGAAATCATCTCTCGATGCGCATCACAGATGTTTGTATTTACTTTTCAGAATTTAAATTTAGGTATATACTGTAATTCCGCGGCAGCCCAGGATGGAGATTCCGCTACACTGATTCATAGTTAAAGAAAATAAAAGAACGTCCAAGTGAAAAAAACCCAATGTGGTGGAAATGAAAGTGTGGTAACAGGAGGTCACATTCGGGTACCTCTCTGGTTTGCGTGGCTGACGGAGAAGCTGGCCCGGAGTCGGGTAAAAATGACATTCTGAGTCAACACGCTGCCGGCCTTATGTCAGCTTTCAATATGCTACGGGGGGATCTTACATTCCCGTTTGCAAATCTGTGGTGACGCGCTACGATAACTCACTGCCCGTGTGCTGCTGCAGCGCAAAAGGAGGGCAAAGGCGGCTGCAGGTGTATTTGCGAGGCTTAGGCGGCCCTGCCCCCCCCGCTGGGGCCCCGTCGCAGAGGGAGGTGTCTTCCACGGCTGCCGCGAACACATGCAGCCCTTCAGGACAGAGCTCCAAGGGATACGGGGGACAGACAAGTGACATCAGCCTATAAAATGACAGGCTTCAAAATCCACGACGGGCAGCCCTATCTGAACGCGCTGGCTCAGAACCGTGCCCGTGCAGAACCGGGGCAGCCTAGAACCGGGCTTGTGGACAAATCGGGCCAGTGCAGAATTAGGCCAGCTCAGAATCGCACACGACCAGGAACAGATAGCCACATGCTACTGTGTAAGGAAGGACCTCGTTAATTACAAAGAGGATAAGTATCACAATGAGGTTGGTGCAAGGCTCAGACTTCCGGCAATACAGTGGAAGCCATACACTGTCCACATGGTATTAATTGTGCTTGTTGTGTAATCAAAAAGGGATGCTGTAAAAAAGTACTAAAGTCAGTTAGAGCAGGAGTCTCTCCACCCTCCCCCCCCCCAAAGTCGGTGCTATGCACACTATAATAATCTGGCCTCCAGCAGACCTCCTCCGCCAACGCGGGGCAGGGCCCTCAGCCCCGGCGAGGCCATGGAAACAGCACACCGTCCCACGGACCGGTCCGGACGCCAGCTCCACTGCGCTGGAATGGGTCACCATGCAGCCCCCTATCTCCCCCCACGGCCCCCGCCTACACAGGCCCGCACATCCGGCAAACTTTCTCCCAAAAAGAAACCTCACAGCCTACCGCCCCTTCACCCTGACCCGGGTGGGTAGCTCCTCCCCCATGATTGTCTGGGGTTTTCCAGGGTTTTCTGGAAGGTAAGCCCTCTGCGTCCGCCCTGTTCCAAGCGATTTCCCGTTCCCCAAATGAAAGGCCCCATAAACATCACCAACAAACTGGGTATCTGGCCTCAAGAGGCATCCAGGAAAACCCCTCCATACCGCGTCCCCTCGTCCCATATGGGCCGACCTGCGTCCGTAGCGCCGTTAAGCCCCGCCTCCAACAGCGAGCGAATGAGATCACAGCAACTGGCCTGGCACACGCTGCTGGCAACAGCTGCCATGAATGTCTCACAGTGAGGGGCTTTCGGGACATTTCTGTGCAGGCTCGGCTCTGGGATGAGCCAGATGTGTTGAGCAATAATCTGGAGCAGTACTGGGGCCCACCCATATGGGACATGAACCCAGGATAGGTGGGAACAACTCCAGAAGGTTCAGGCCGACGGTGAGCCGGTCAGCGCTAAAGCTAACAGGAACAGCGAGGTGACTAGCATTAGCCAGGGATCGCGACCGGTCTGTGGAGATGCCACAGCTGTGCCGTACACCGTCGTATCTCCCCATCTCTTAGGTGACTTTAATCTCTGCTGTCAGAGTTTCCGATTATCTGTAACTCTGATTAGCTGAGTGTGGCAGATTCCTTCGAACTATCGAGCTCTTTAAAAAAAAAAAAAACACGACCTTATCTGCTGTAAGTGCTGGTGTCTCACATTCCCATTCGAATCTGCATTTATTAGGTCTATTTTTTTTCAACAGCTGCTGTCAAGAGAAAAAAGGTGATTTCAATTTGGAGTGTTGAAAGGAGGCCTTTCCCTCCTCCTCCGTCTTCCTCTCGAAGCGAGAAATTTTGAGGACAAGGACAGGCATTTTTTTTGTTAAATAAACATGACCCTGGCAGATTGTCCCAAGGCAAAGGGCGGCGGTGTTGGAGAGCCCGCTGGTTAACAAAGGGCAGCGAGGCTTCATCACGCCC
Source organism: Mormyrus proboscirostris (assembly GCA_026779585.1). Taxonomy (NCBI): domain Eukaryota; kingdom Metazoa; phylum Chordata; class Actinopteri; order Osteoglossiformes; family Mormyridae; genus Mormyrus; species Mormyrus proboscirostris. The sequence continues at coordinate 107,981 of JAODKF010000106.1, forward strand.
AGGTCACCGCTGATGGCGGCTGGCTCCCCGAAGAGCCTCTCGCGGGCACTCGAAGCCACGGCGCTCCCCGGCACAGAAATAGAATAAAGTTGTTTTGTAAATGAGAAATTATGACGCGGGGCCACGGGAGTGTCCTTCCACCTTCCTCACGGGGACAAGGGATGGGCATGGAGTGGGTGGGGGGGCGAGTTGTAGAGTAGTATTTGCAATCTGCCGAGGAAGACTCATGACATAGATAATAAATATACTCAAGCTTATAAATATTTTAGCTTGGCTACTCTCTGGGCCTAATGTGCTGCACTGCTGCTAATTAAGTATCGCATCTGATAGATGCTGCTGCAGCACGTGACATCCTGCTGTCTTGGGGGGTGGTGGGGGGGGTATCATGGCTGCTCCTCGTGCAATCTGTACGGCAGTGGTGAAGGGGGAGGATGGGAGGAAGATGGCTGACGACTTGCTTGAAAGTTACACTTGGACAGGGGTCCAAGCAAGACGTCGCCCGGTCATTGATCAGAACAGGGTTCATTGGCTGCCTTGCTGACACACACAGCGAGGCTGTCTTCGGGCCACAAGGCTCTCGTACGCACAGTCAATAAAGACACACGTCAAGACCAGACCAAGTTTACATACGGTCTGGCCGATACACATTAATAATGATCCGCTTTTAAAACGACGATAGCATGCTACGCACTCTCGTGGCTACACGTGGATGTACAGCGCGGCCTCGCCCGCGTGCCTCTCGGATGATTGGCACGATGCCCCATGAGCCTGTATCATCTCAGTCCACCTACTGCTGCGTTTCCGGCCACATTTTATAGCTGCGAAAGTGGCCCAGAGTTCTGCTGATGAGGTCGAATCGACCTCGCGGGACGCGCTTGGGCTGGCGTTAACGCCGGTGTGATACGCCAAGGTGCACGGCGGCCAAAAATGTTTTTGTGGTCTTCTCTGGAATGTCACACATGCACACGAAAAGAAGAATTGGTGGGTCCTTATGGGGATCTCTGGGGTAGGGGTCCGCAGACTGTGACCAACCAGCTACACCCCTCTCTGCCGCATGCCCTACGTCCAAGCCATGAGTGACAGCATGTAAATAACCAGGCGAGGCTCGTCCAAGCGCTTTTTTTAATGGCATCTTTAAAAAGCTCTGGGCTTTATAAGATACCATAAAAATCTGTGCGTTTGCCCGGCTTCGAGATCCCGGCATTTCAACGGAGACCTAAGATGGCGTTTGTGAGTGGTGCTGTACCCGTAAAAATCCAGGCCCGTAAATTCTGCCAGAACCTTTGCGTTGCAAGGAAAGCAGACCCAATAAAGACACTGCCTCAGAGGCCTAGTCCAATTGGTGAGGCGGCCAGCTAATGCGTGGCGGAAAACGGCTGCCCCGCTCAGGCCCTCAAACCCCTGACCGTGAGCCAATACGAGAATGCATGTATGTCCCGCAGGCCTCGCCGATACACGCCTGGGCAAACATCACAGCCGAGTGTCTGTAAGACGGCCCCAATCACAACGCCATGGTGTTTACCTAAGATAAGACGGGTGCCTTATAGCCCAGATGGGGGCTGTTTGGACAGTCAAGGTTTGCAGAGCCACTTTTACCTTTCTGTTAATCCCCTCACACTTTCCACTACTCAACAATTACTCTGAGATACCACCAAAAGGAGTCATGGTAACAAAAAAATCCCGAACCGAGCCGGAGTTATACGAGGCCGCAGCCCCTTTAAGAGGGCAAACACTAACGCATAGCGGGCCGGTCCGAAATCACCTCCCAGGGGGAAGAAGTGGACAAGTGCACTCCCGCCCGGAGACGGGTCATGGGGGACTCCTTTTAATCACTGCGTCAGTCCTTCAGAGAATCTCTGTACCCCTACAAGATGTCTCCTCTCAACACTGGTGAGAAAAAATACATCATGCAGGATCGGGGGACAAGAAAAGGACCACAGTCGGAGAACAAACGTGGAGTCACGGAAAAAAATAGGCGCCCTGGCCTGTCAGTGCAGTGCATTCCCTCCTGGAGGATGACTGTCCCCCATGGCACGGAACATGCGGCAGATGTGAGCCCCAGCGCGTGACCTGAGAGTGCCGCCAGCTCCGGCCGGGTCATTTCGTGCTGGTGCGGTGCCCCGTCGATCGCGCCACGCTCTGAGGTGAGGGGAACTGACTGCACCAGGTCTCCAGGGCAGAACTTTCCAGCCATGTGGATCCACAGACTGGATATTGCTGATGAAAAGTCATCAGGGCTTCGTTAGAGTCACTCACAGACTGGCTCCTTCCATGTAATCGAATGCCTTTTGTCGTCTTCACGAGGTGCATCGCTTAATTGCCAATTAATTTGTTTCTTCTTTATATATATGTCATCACGTCACGTAGCAAAAACTCCGGCACTTTTAACTCATTGCAATCTGCACTCAAAGGCACAAATATTCCTCAGTGACCCAATTACTATTAGGGGCATAACAAGTCATTGATTCTAATCCATATAACGATTGTTAAGGCTAGAGTAAAATTTAAACAACTCAATTAACAAATATCAATTTATATCATTAAATACTGCCAAAAAGAAAGATCTCTCACACAAAGCAATCTATCGACATTACTAGAGAATAGAGACCATGACCAGTACATTTTATGTAATATCCTGTGTTTCTGCATTTTCAGTGTGCTATACATATACAGAAATGGCAGAATGGTTCTTGCACAGATTTTTTTGTGTTTTTGGACACATTTTTCAACATATTCTGTTGCTAAAATAAAAATGAAACATTTAACATTAAGTCTTTTTTGAATTCAAGTAAATTCCTGTAAAATCAGCTTATGTTTCACTGTATTGAAAATATCAAACAATGAGTATTAAGGATCGAATTGAACTGTATCTCCATTACATTTAAAAAATTGCCAGATCTCGAATCACTGCCCTGCAAAATCAACATTGTTTCATGGCAAAGCTTACGATTTACACAGCTAATTATTTTCCAGGATATGCTGATTTAATGCTCAGCTTAAACAGAGGTCCTTCAAAGAATATTTGCAAAAGTCCGGTTGGCAGAGTTACTAGAACCCTGTCCTGCAGAGACATCATTTGAGCTGCGTGTCTTTCGGGGAACAGCAGCACTTACAGGAAACAGGAAACAGGAACAGCCACAGGCAGAGATGAGCGAATGACTGAGGGGAGCATGTCGGCTGACAGGAGAGCAGACGCCCTTTCTAAGTTTGTATTAAGGACATTTCCTGCGTCATCGGCATGTTTGACCTACGCCGTGTTCAGGCTGAGCAAACCCCTGCCTAGAAGAACAACAACGAAATAAAAACAGACGTGTCGCTCTCCTCGCTTATCCAACATGGCGGGTATAACCCCCCTCTACGTCTGTCCAGCTCTTCAACGCGCCGACGGGACAAGACGAAGGGCCCTGCCAGTGGAGTACGCTATCAGCCGACAGAAAGCAGCAAACGTCCCGTGTCCACCGAGACGACCTGTCCGGCCCCTGTGCTGACACCCCCTCGCTTACGATAAATCCAGCACGGCCCCCTTTGGCGGCCCGTCGGGTCGGCGCAGCGGTAATCATCTGAATAATGAGGGAATTTCAGAAATTCCTGGGCGCCATTGTGGCCCAACAAAGAGGAGCAATAGTGAGTAGAGCTCAGCGGCTGGCGGTGGGCGTCGCATAATGGCCGCTGTGTTACCGCCATGTAGCCTTCATTGTGCGGGCCCCTAAATGGCCGCTTCTTCGCTCCACACGGGCCCGGCTCGGGGCCAGCCCGAGATTTTTCAAGAATGCCACTGTGGTTTTCCACCATCGCTGTTTGTTCCCCCTCCTCGGTGACAGCCGGTGACGGAGCGCAGCGCCCTGAAAGTGGACATTATACCGCGGGCTTCTGCCGCAGGTGCTCTCGCCTCGCCGACGTGCGCAAATTACATATTTTCCCCACCAAGTGACAATCAAGGTCAGTGAAATAATTGTGGGTTTTTTCGTGCCGCTCACAAGAGATATGTTGTGGGGGGTGGGCGTGCAGGCCCCGCCTGTGTTTAGAGTTCCCTCTGTTCCGTGTTTCAGCACACGGAACGCCCTACGGGCCACTGCCAGATCTATCCCTTTGCTTTAGACTCGAGACCCCTAGGAGGCCATTTTTGTCGACCTCCCCAATAATTACGTACACATTAACATCATGGACGCTAAATATCGTGGAGTGCAAAACACTGCTTTTGGCAAGGCCTGGGGGCGGGGCCTGTCTGCGTAACTGTGCTATTACACCATGACACAGGTGCACTTTTAATATGACCACTGGCGTCATTATTACTTTTCCTTCTTTAAAAAAAACTCAAAGAAATACACCGTCCCGTCAAGGTCCCGCCCACTATCAGGCCACACAGTCCTCTTGGCTCAAGTCCCCCTCCAGCGTCCAGGTGGACCTCATTCTGATGGTCCCTTTCCAAGCTGAGGGACACGGATGACCAAACTCCACACTTAACCAGCAAATAGCGGGTCCCAAAACGCGAGAGCCCTTTAGTCCGGTTTGATGAGAACGCAGGTGCAGTGAACATCAGACCAGTATGACTCGCTGGGCCTGGATCTACTTTCTCGAAACACCCTGGCTGCTTTACACGCCCATACTCCACGGGCCTGTACTCTATGTTCCCGTACTCCACGGGCCTGTACTCTATGCTCCCGTACTCCACGGGCCTGTACCCTATGCTCCCATTTTCCACGGGCCTGTACCCTATGTTCCCGTACTCCACGGGCCTGTACCCTATGTTCCCGTACTCCACGGGCCTATACCCTATGCTCCCGTACTCCAAAGGCCTGTACCCTATGTTCCCGTACTCCACGGGCCTATACCCTATGCTCCCGTACTCCACGGGCCTGTACCCTATGTTCCCGTACTCCACGGGCCTATACTCTATGCTCCCGTACTCCACGGGCCTGTACTCTATGTTCCCGTACTCCACGGGCCTGTACTCTATGCTCCCGTACTCCACGGGCCTGTANNNNATGCTCCCGTACTCCACAGGCCTGTACCCTATGCTCCCGTACTCCACAGGCCTGTACTCTATGCTCCCGTACTCCACGGGCCTGTACCCTATGCTCCCGTACTCCACAGGCCTGCACTCTATGCTCCCGTACTCCACAGGCCTGTACCCTATGCTCCCGTACTCCACAGGCCTGTACTCTATGCTCCCGTACTCCACAGGCCTGCACTCGTCTGGCCCTTCTCAAACCACATCAGGCCCAATGACTTATCAGCATACGGGATGTGGCACCTGGAAGGACAGGACCGGCAGTGCAGTCGGTGAATGCTGCCATGTACACGGACGCTGCCACAATTCCCGCCGCTCCCCATAGTCTGAGCGACAGGTAAAACGGCAAGATTTTGATCGTGACTCAAACGGACGCTGTCACCCTGTTTCCCGAGGCAGTGCCAGTGGCACGTCATAGACCGCAGGGAGAAAAGCGCAGACACGCACACGCATGCGATCTGAAGGCGCGATGCCCTCTGTGCGCTGCGCGCCCTCAGATTTAATTAGCTTATTACAGGAATGAATGGCTGTCAGCCTCCTGATAACATTCGTGTTAAAGCTCCCCCCCACCCCACTTAAAGTGGCATACCCCACCCACGTCTTTCTTCCTGCTTCATGCGGCCCTTGATGTATGTCAACACATAGGCAGAATAGAGATGACAGTTCAAAGAGGGCACTGAGTCCCTCGCAGTGTGACAGCTTGTCTGCCCTGGGCCCTTCGCTTCCAGTACATTCCTGCCCTGGGCCTGAGAACGGACAGGAAAGCAGGGCGTGTTTGATCTCACCTAGGCGTGTCGGACCGCACTGGGACCTGCTCAAAATCAGTCCGTTTGACATCACTCTTGGAATTGCTGGCTACCTACTCAATGGGAGCCCCACCAGGGAGGAAGACCTCAATGGTGAAGAAAAGGGGGGGGGGCTGGCATTATGGGGTCCTGTTCTGCTCTTCCTGGGGACTTCCAATGACTCCGGGGGGGGGATCCTCGGCTGCACTTACACCCCACTCTCAGATCTGAACAGATGCTCGGAATGTAGATATATATATATATTTTTTTAAATCGATCCCCATTTACATTTCTAACCCAGTCTATATTTGCCTGAGACCCTGCAGTACCACGGGGTATCTCAGGGGAGGGGGGGGGGGGGGGGGG
>JAODKF010000106.1:179041-191503 GCA_026779585.1 Mormyrus proboscirostris
TGCTTCACACACGGTGGGGGGGGGGGCATGGGCGGGGGGTGGGCAAGGGCGGGTGGGGGGGCATGTCATCCACTGGGACGTCCTCAAGGCCATGATTATTGGCCGGTCCACCAGTTGGAGCGGATCAATGGTCCGCTTTTAATGGAGCATAACTGGATCCCTGCTAATCCACCACCACAGCGTCTCGTACGGAGAAGACAAATGTGTTTAATTCATGTGGAGTCTAACGCAATCGGGACCCAAATTGGCATCCTTGCGTGCTCCCAACAGAGGCATCCACCCACCCAAGCTGTGCTTTGCATAATCACTGAGGTCTTATTGGAGATTCGGCAGAGTCTGGGATGTGGACGAGCTTCAGACCGAGAGGAAAAGTAGATTATCGACGGAAACAAAATGCGACGGCTGCCACATGTGAGACCAGGACCCGTCGGTGCATGTTTTGACCCAACGCCTTTTCATATAGATTGAGGGGTTTGGTGCGTGAAAGATCGATACTGTTACTGGGCTTTGGTACCGAACGGCAGAGCCTGGGGTTGCATATTGTCACGGCAGCGAATCGCCGACGCCGTACTGCAGACGCTTCAACGTATTCCAGGATGCCTCCATCCTCCCGATGAGTTAAACGCCAACGTCCGGCGACACAGGCGTGTTTTCAGGAAACAGGGAGGGCCGCATTTACAGATTATTCGGAGCTGACCTTATATGGAACGGCTACCACAAATGAAAGGGCGATGCCCTCGCAGCTGACAGATGAGGCCGACGCATCTGGCTGGTGCTCTCTTCCTCGCAGAGCAGCCATTTTAAGAGATTGCCGGGTCCTGGGAGGAAGGAATGGGGGAAGGGGGCATGGTGGGAAAAAGAGTGATGAGTCATCGAGGGGGGGCGGAAAGGAAGAAGGTGGATGGTAACACTGACTAAGACGAGAGACACGGAAGCTCTGCTTTTTAAACCACAGACCGCGGTGGTTGATTACATGCACCTGTTAGCCAGCAAGATTTAGCAACCAGCCGGGGGGGGGGGTTAAAAACGGAAGCACCGGACGGCCCCTCTTTGCCAAGAACACCACAGCTGAATAGGCAGGGAGGCAATGTCTGATTACATAATGGCAGCATAAAGCTGGGTAAGGAGTGTGGGAAGCGGCGAGAGGAGCAGGGGGCTGCGGCTCTGGGGCCTCAGACTCGGAGGCCTGACGACAGTCACCGCGTCCTCACGCCATCCTGGCCTCCCTCGTTAATCTATAGCGACAGAGAGCGACGCAGGTGAAAGTTACGGGGATAGTGTGAACAGCAGTAAATCCTGCAGATTGGGAGCGTCCGAGAGTCACTGGGGGGGGTCGGAAGGCCTGCAATGACCACAAACACGTCGGCATCTCTTAAACTTTTGTGTTTTGGGAGAGCTGATAAATGTGTCCAAACGTGACTCTGATGAGATACTTTGAAACACCCGGTGTAGTCAGTGACTGTCGTAGGGCGGCGGGGGGGAGGGGGGGGGCTGTAATTAATGATGAAATGTTAATGGTGACGGCGGGATGGCCGGGGCGCCCATGCCATTAATCCAGTCCGGCGGAGTCCGGCCTGCTCTGAACCTGCCCCAGCTGTCCCCGCGCTCGCTTAATTATCCGTGCGGCCGCAAGCACCGGCCAGAGCCGGGGGGGGAGATCAGCAGCACCGTGAAGGGCACGCGACCCCCCCCCCCATGTCACGTTAGTCACACATGGGATGCGCATCCAGTCGCTTCTAACCTTCAGAGGAGCTCTACCGGAGACAGACAAACGTGTTTATTTACACGTTATCAGGGCGAATTGTCTTTTTAATTACATGCTCTTGTGATTCAGGCCAAATCTGGCCCTCTCGCCCCCGCCGCCGTCTCCCGTATATCTCCGTCGTACGAAAGGACATCATGTAAACAGGTGTAATTATCTGCAGTATGAAAGTGTTATCACTCAGACCTGAGAGTAAGTCTGAAAGGAGCAGCGCATGAACGGGGAAAAATAAACAGGGCACCGGCAAACATTTGTTTATTACCGTGCGTCATGCTGAGCACAGGTCCAGTTTATTAAAAGTGCTCGTTTTACGGGAAGCAGTGACTTCGTCCTGTAAAACTAGATATGAAACTAACGATTGCGATGTTGTGGTTAGCAGGACTGTGGAGTCACAAGCTGCCCTTAAAAAGCCCAAGGGGCGGTACCAGCTTAACCGTTTCTCTAAAACAAAACAGAGCTAATAGATGTTAAATCAGGATGCGGGCCGGATGCAGGTATCCGTGTCATTTAAGTCACAAAATGGATCCACGATGCGACACTGGCCTGCGATTTTGTCTCTGCCTGTGACATTTATTTCCACATGGCCGGTGTATAGCGACGCCCGCAACGATCTGCCTGGGAGCAGAAACGGTCGTATGAGCATAAACTGGGGAGGTCAGGGGTTGGGGGGTGGGGTGGAAGAGCACACCCACTCCCTGCCGAATATGAGAAAGAACAGGGACAGAAGAGCTCGGTGGTGAGTTCTCACTGTGACCAATGGCCTACATATTTCATCAGAGTGGGGTGACGCAGGGCATTCTGGGAAGTACTTTGCGCAACGCAACTCCCTGACTGGGAAAGACGTTTTTGACGCGGCCTCCAGGCTCCTCTACCTGTCCCGGCAGAAAACCTTTGAATTATTCATCCGGGGCTGCGCCATGAGGAAGATCTGCTTTTACCTGCAGACACAGGACATGCACTTAGTTTAGCAGCAGGGAAAGAGGAGCGAGAGTAGTGCTTGTGATCTACAGAGACGCAGTCCCGACACGAACGGCCCATCGCGGCATATCAATAAAACATCGGCGCCATGTTGCAGCTTAAAAGCACTTTGGCCAAGTCGCTACCAGAACAGGTGACAGAAAATGCTCGCCATGTCAGCATATCGGCTGCCATGGCCTTTCACACTGCACCAGGTGGCCCCGCCCTCTTGACCCGCCCCCTCCCAGGCTGTGTTGTCATGCACTTCCCGGGGCGTGGTTCATGTGGGAGATCACGTTTGCAGGGACCAGTGGCCTTTCTCATGGATGGCCCCCTCCCTCTGGCTGCCGTGGTAACCCCTGAGAAATAAAGCAGGGACTTGGAGCGGAGTGGTATTCAGCTGGCCGTGACGGCGGTCCCATGATGGTGGGCAAATCTGTGTAACCAGGCACACCTTGGTTACCACTAAACACAACGGCGTTGAGCAAGCGAGGCGCTCATTTTCAGGAAGCTGGACCTCGCTGCCTTCGCATCTGAATCATCGCACAGAAAGGAGAGTGAGTTATGGAGCACCAAAGTCCTAAATTTAGGCCCACTAAGTTATGAATAGTCTCTGACTTATCGTCTACATTTTGGATAAAAGAGTAGCCAGATAGAAGCAGGACGGAGGAACACAAAGATGCTGTTTGTGTTAGTCTTTATGTTCCCTTTCAAAGAACAATGCGACATCCAAAATGCAAATGAACGCTGATTCTTTAATGAAATACAACAGAGCCTCTTCAATCTCAAATAATCAGCACGGCTCCTTCAGATGAGAGATTATCAAAGAAGCTTTGTGTTGATGGCCTGTAGATTAATACTATCAGATGTTCCATCTTAACGTGTCTGAAAGGTTGCATAATCCTTCAGTTAAAAAGAACACTACTTTTTTAAAAATATGGGTACACGATGATGACGCCTTTGAAATATGCATTTTATTTCCAGGGTAGAGTCAAATTGAAGGATTTACAGTAAGTGGACTCGAAAAGACGCGTACGTTTACGATTAGGCACAGCGACAGGGTGACTCCAGCTCAGATAATCAGACATCAGTGCCGCGGATGAAAGTACAGCCGCCATGACGCGACAGGCCGAAATCCAAAAACAAAACAGTCTAATAAATAAATGCCCCATTCAGGCTCAAGGTCAGCAGAGATGGCTTGTAATGATTCACCCGGTGGCCTCTGTTCTAGCGTATGGTTGACTGCACGCGCTGACCCCCTCCTGACGGACGTGGCAAAGCATCCCGGTTCGAAATGCGCCTCCCCCAACACGGCCGCGTTGTATGTGGTCATGACCCTGCAGGCCTCACCTTTGCCTGGGGTGCCATGCATCCACCTGACATCACCAGATGCAAAAGATTAGGAATCTGTGGCGTTTTTTGTAAGCAGACAAACATAAGCTTTGAGCAGAGAAAGGACACCACCTACTTCAAACTGCAAAGGTGACGTCACGTACAAGCAATGGGGTTTATCAGAATTACGCTGATACGTATATTATCGTTGTCTCAGTAATGGATGGTGGCCTCTGCCCTAGTTAAAAGACTCTGAATAATACAGCCATACACATTTCATATAGTATGTGTGGTATTCCAAAATACCATTCACAATTCAGTTAAGTAGCATCACTTGGCACACGCTATCTGTTATGTATAAGATGGCTAGCCAATAGAAACTATGTTTAAAATTTAATTATGTCCTGGTAATGTAATTACGGTTAAAACATATGTTCGAAACAGCTTCAGACATAATGTTCCACACACTAAAAGAATATTACCTACGTAATATTTTACAAGGCGGGACACTGGTGGGGGTGGGCAGGGCTCTCTTTGAAGGATCGTGTTCGAGACATCACGACAAGTCAAGATCCTGCTTCGTCTGATACATTTAAACAGATAAAAGCATTAGTTCATTTTGTTTCTGCAGCCTAAATGATGTAAAACTGCGCATTCATTTTGCTTTATTTAATTATATTGATTTGTTATATTACTGGATGTTACATTTTTCTCTCTCAAGTCTAAGTTATGCCAATAAAAAAAAACTTTGGAAATCTTTAAATGTTCTAGGCTGGGGTCTTTTGCAAAGTCCTGCATAGAATTTCTGCGCGGCATATGATCTTTGCTGGTGATCCTGTACCAGGCTGATGGCCCCCGGGGGGGGCTACTGCAGCTCCATCCAGCAGCCCTTGCTTGGTGCAGGTTAACTGCCACCAAGGAAATCCTGGAAAATACAGATACTACCTTTTACTTGGTGTATGGTAACACCAGTGCGGCCTTCTCTGGTGGACACATGCTTTTGCTCAAGGTACGGTTACGCGGGCGTGACCTTCTCTGGTGGACGTGCTCTTTCACTCAGGGTACGGCAACGCCGGTGCGACCTTCTCCCATCGACGTGCAGTTTCGCTCAGGGTACGATAACACCAGTGCGGCCTTCTCCAGTGGACATGCTTGTACGCTCAGGGTACGGCAATGGCAATGCGGCCTTCTCTGGTACACATGCACTTTTGCTCAGGGAACGGTCACACCGGTACGGCCTTCTCTGGTGGACATGCTTGTTCGCTCAGGGTACGATAACGCCGGTGTGGCCTTCTCCAGTGGACATATGCTTTCACTCAGGGCCACCTTTCCAGTGCAGATAACTCCTCTTATTCGCCAGAATGAGAAGTAGTCATTAATTGATAATAAGACCAATGGACCTCGTGGCTATGGAGAGGAATCGACCCTACCTAAAACATTAAATCCTTCCTAAAACTGACTATCCCGGAGCAAGATGGCAAAAACATGACTTTGTTAATTAGGTGCATTTCCAAAAGAGCTGGGAAAGTGCCACCCAGGTAAAGCATGGCTTTAATAATGTCACTCTGAAGAACAATAGCACATTTAAGCACTTTAATCAGGGGTTATAACACTAATATAAATTCATGAGAGAAGATATTTACCATACAGATAGTACCTTATTGTATTTTAGGTATCATTCAGTAAAAAAACTGTTGCAGCCTGTGGTGAACATTCATCCTCATTCGTGGAAATATTATAATGCATATTTTTACTTTTCCACCATGCATGCCAAACAACCGATTATCAAAGTATCTGCCTTTGACCTCTGGGTCAATGATAAATAAGGTTTTCTCTAGTGAAATGAAAATGAAAAATGATATGAAAAATGTCAGGAGGCACAGCCAAAAAATATTATACTTACAATATTTTTTTCCAAATCAAAATCATCACAAAGTGAAACTTTGGACATTTTAAATCCCTATTTGTTTTGCGTTTATGATTAGTTGTAATATTAATTGTGCTTGTGCAGCTTGTCTTTTCAAACTTCACATCCAGTTTATATTTACAATAAAAAAAAGTTGTATCATATTTTCAGTGACATGGAAACTGAGAAACCCTAACCATGAATTGAAAATGGTAATATTTGTCAATATTTGAGTAAGATCCTTTTGAGTTAGAGCTTTTTTGCTGCACCATGAATATTACTTGGGAGCTTTTTATGAACTAACATCCTGTCAACTGTTTTCTAACTTTAACTAACTTTGTAAATAAAAACCCCCTTTTCCCCAGTTGACATTTGAGGTAATGTAAATTAATGCATTTAAAACCACCTTGTTTTCAACCTTGTGAGTTTAAAAGTTTCAAATATGGAATTATGCCAAACTATTTATTTGTTTAATTGCTTAAATTCCACAGAATTCTTATTCTGCTCATTTGTTGGGATGGCTGCAATGAGATACTAAAGTGTTTAAAGCGCATATTATTTGAATCATTGAGGATATATTCACATAAAAGAGGTTTCATACAATATTGTTAGGGATGCTGCTTATTTATTAAAGAATTTTAAAAAATAGACAGCAAAATATGAATATATATTATGTAATTGGCTTTAGTAGTAGGTATACTTAAGAAGGTCAAGAATGATGAACCAGACCAATCATGATAGTCTGAAGCTGTTTTAGTCTGATATGATGATTCGCTGAAGCTATCTGGCTTATTAGATACTGCTTTTTATTTTCAGTGATTTATATCGACTTTAGACTCATAGTTTTAATACAATATACACTCTTGAACAGAACTGTTTATTGATTTATTTGTAGAAGCCAGTCACTTACAAAATGACTAGCATTTTGTTTTGAAAGGCATTTTTAAATTAACAGATAGTTCATACCAAAGTATTCATATATAATATTTTTTCTTTACAAAAATCCCCTAGACCTTGGAAGCAGTAATTTACATAGTGGGATACACACTGAGAATAATAATCGTCATTAGCCAATAGCCTCGACGGGAGCCGTGTGACAAACGTTATCAGGGTTAAAAGCCAAGCTCCGCCCCCTCATGCCTTAATCCCACCTCACCAGAGCACAAAAGTTTTACTAAAAACTTTTGTGCAAAAGTGTAGCAAAACCGCATGCCAAAAACTTTGTGCCAAAGTTTTGTAAAAGATTCAGGTTTTGAGTTAATTTTTATTAACAGCTCTTACAAGACATACTTATTTGGAGAAATACTTCTGTATAAGGACTTGATTTTTGTCCTGTCTGTTTTGCTTATTTTGTATCGCTTTAAAGCAGTAACACAACATACTGCATATTTAGGTTTGTGATAATAAATACGTATGATCACTATAAGAGTGTCTCATTTGGGACCCCCCGCACCATACCTGACAGGACTCCCCCCTCCTCTCTGATTCTAATTTAACCCCTGACAGTAATATAGGCTGCAGTCGTGCACTTGGCCATGGCGGCTATCAGCTGTATCAGTTGTATAGTACAGCTGTAGCATTAGCTGTGGGCTGCTAATAAAATCTGGTTAGCATTTTTCCAACTGTGTGGATGAAGAGAGCTCTGTTGTTTAAGGTGGAGTAATTTGCATTAACAATCTTTGCCAAAAAAAAAATAAAAAATTACAGAATTAGAGAAATATCGATGTTGCCGTAATTTTCCACTTTCCTGTGCCGTGCCCGTGTTAAGTCACATGAAGACTAAGCGGGCAGCCTCTGCTCAGGGTCACTGGCTGTAAGGGACTGGCCCCAAGCCGGCCGAGCTCGATCACATCTGCATGGGATTCTGGGAAACTGACTGGGCCGCGACATGGAAAAAGGCATCCATGTCTATTTATGTCATTTAAATAGCAACTTTGTGTTAATTCCTTGTGTCACAGGCTGGAAGTCTGGCCCCAGACGCTGCCTCTGTTATGTTCATCTGGAGTGTAAGTGCTCCATCCGTCTATCTTGGTGGGGGCAGAGGGCAGGGGGACACCCTGGGTGGAATGCGGTGCCAGTCTGTCACTGGCCACACACATTATATTCGACCCACTTAGGATTATCTTTTTAGCTAATTTCATTAAATCCTGTGGTGATCTTCATACTTGGTAAGAAGTTCACACGTGTGGTCAAGAGCTTTGTGGTTCATGTCATGAATTCTGATGCAGTGTTTTTAATTATATGCTAAACACAAGTCATCATTAACAGTCCTTCTTTTAAAAATACATGAATATCACCATGGCAACCGCAAAACACCAGATCTGATGCTGCGCAGCCTTCATCTCTGCTATGCCCATCCGGTTGCGTCACCCTTGCCTCCTGGCACAGTGCTACTGACAGCGCTAGTCTCCCTGCTGAACTTGGGGGGGCGCCATCGAGCCCGCAGCGATGTGAGAGAGACTTGGCCAGGAATAGATGCAGATGGTTAACGGCGATGGCGCACGTCACGTGCCGGATGATGGAGCGATGTGCGCGGTGAGGAGGCCGGCTGGGCGGGGTGGGGGCTCGCTCATGGGACTCACGGCGGTTTAAGGTATGAGCCAGAGGAGGCGCTGTCCTGAGAGGGCGCAGCTGGTGATGCTCCTGGTTGAAGGGGGTGCTGTCAGTTCGCTCGGCTGTTTCCTTTACACTTCCAAGACAAACTTGTACAATAAATCACACTGGCCTCTTAAAGGTAACCCCCCCCCCTCCCAGTGACAGATAGGGGGTGTCCAAAACCAGCACCTAACATGATGTACGAGGGGGGGTCTATCAGTCACCTCACAAGAACAACACTGTTTTGATTTTGCAGGCGGATAGACCTACACAGCCACAGCACCCATGGGGGGGCTGCATTTTCAGTCATAGCCGAAGTTTATTTGGAAATAAACCTTCTGCTCCAATGGGTTTCAGGGAAGCTCCAATGGGGGCACAATGTGCTTCTTTTCACTCCTGTGGAAGGATCCAGTTTAGGCCCCAATGCTAGTGCTGCAGCTAGATAACGGGGTTCGGCGCAGGACTCGGCGCAGGACTCGGCGCAGGACTCGGCGCAGGACTCGCCGCAGAGCCACATCCATGTGCGTTATGAGCCGCAATTAGGGTTTTGTGCAAGGAGCTTCAGCGGCCTGTGCGAAATGACGGCTTGAGTTTCTGGTGTTGTTCTCTTAATGTAAAGATAAGCTGCGTCTGCAGCCTGGGAGGATAACGAGAGGTAGGGGCTATGGAAGCCAGTGGCCTGTGATTACTGTGTGGGTGGGGGGGGGCGACTGAATGGCCAACTCCCTACCCCTCAGGGATTAAATAACGGTGCCTTGTGCTGAAATGAGTTACAGCACCTTTTTGCAAAGGTTGCATTGAGTCATGCGTGTTGCGAGCGAAATTGCTATTTAAACTGATTATGAGGGCATTTTAAAGCAAGAGTCGTAATAGACTGGCAGTCGGTGAAGCCCGCCTGCTTCATAATGACGGTGAAATACATGCCTGCTCACTGCCTTTCAGAACACGCTTGTTTGGGAAGCATACATCGGGTGGGAAAGGGAAACATTTTAGCCGCATTTGTTTAAATTCCGCGGAGTGTAAATAGGGAACTTAATGCAAATCGCATTTCCTGTCTGATTGGAAACTGTCAAATCCCTTGCAGACATGTTTCTGGGATTGAATAACCCTCCTTTTACCGTTCACCTCGGAGACAATGAAAAAAGAGCATGCAGGGGCCATGTCTGTGCACCCCCCCCCCCCCACACAGGTGATGGAATAACAAGGGAGGGGTGGGGGGGGGGGGGGTAATGACCGCCCGGTCCCACGAACAGATGGCGATGAGCCTGTTGCTAGGATAAGGCCTGAAGAATTTAGGTTTAATTCCAGATTATTTGCCTCAGTGCCATGAATATCCCTGAGTTTCCTGGGGCAAAAGAGAAACACAAAGGAAGGGAAAAAGACGAGAGCCAGGTCAACGGAGGATTCTGGGAAAGTCTATGCTCAGCTGCCGAAGATCACCTGGGTTCAAGAAGCCTGCAGGATTGCTTTGGCATGGGAGCCAGCCTCTGATGCCTCAGATACCGCAGGAAAAACACGCAGGCTCTTCCTCTAAGATGTCTGCTGGCTTTCATAATTAAGATAAACATGTTCCTGGGGAAGTGTGCTCCCTGCATACACTGTTTGTACAAATAACCCGGCCATTAAAAAATACACACTGCATGTGTACACGTCAGCCCGAACCCAGACCTTAGTGCTGGTGGTCTCATAACATTTCTGAGCAAGAGCTCTACCTCAGAAGTCAATATTTATTTTAAATTAAACTCTTTTAAACAGGCTCAGTTGTAAAATTGCAAGGAAAAGAAAAACAGCCTCAGCTGGACCGGTAAACCCTCATCGCAAACACTGTGTAGGAATAGGACGCTATCCCAGTGCGTAAGGACCAGGAACCATAGGATGATTCCTAAAATGTGCTAAACCATGTGCTTTCAATTGCACCAGTGTTTCTGTCACAACACCCCCCTCCCCCCCGCCTTTGATTGTGTGAGCTGAAAAGGAGAAAAGCCTTAAACCCGACAACTCACAAAGACGTAATAAATATTTATGCTGGAATTCAGCTCAAATAGCAAACGCTACTCAGATCACCCCTATTACAACCAATTTAGTGTGTTTTGGTATTTATTAGACATCGAGCCTTTTCCAGAAGACGGACTGCAGAAGTGTGTTAAGTATAATGAGTAGCGAAAGTGGGAGTCAACCGGCATATTCCAGTAATGAAGGGAAATCACCCCAGATAAGGGTTTTGTGGAAGCACTGGGCAGTTTGAACTTTATTTCCCATTAAAAAGTCGAATGAAGTCAAAAATCCCAAAGATTACCAACAGTATGGCTCATGCAGCAATTCCTTTGATGATATTTTGAGAGGGGCTTGTTCTTCTTTGTGCAAAAAATTACTTGCCCCTGAAAAGCGAAGAAACTTTGATCGATCTTTGTTGGGTGAAACTCTTGCGTAGTGTTTAAAATGTCTATTTGCAAAAACAGGATGGACCTGGCTAAAGACATATATAAATACCTGCTGTGAGTCTGTGTACCCTCATCATCTACACGGCCAATCAGAAAATTTACCTGAATACAGCTGCTGACTTCGTTACTTTGATTTTTATCGTCTTATATTACAGTTTTACACCAAATCCTTTTCTAATTTTTGGTATTATTGGTCTTTTTGTTACATATCTCCCCTGCAGCAGGTGGAGACGCATTTCACTGCACGGTAGTACCGTATGCGTCAGTGCATGCGACAAATAAAACATGAAACCTGAAACATGAACCCATTGGCCGCTAACTCACTGCATATGCAGCCAGAACCCAAACTCTCTGCTTCCCTCAGAAACCACTTACTGTTTCAAATATCCGTATTAATGCTCTCCTGAAAAAACCACAAGAAACAGTTTCTCATTGGTGGACAGGTATATGCTGTTCTCAGAGGATGCTGATCTCGCTGTTGCCTCCATCCAGCTGTCTGTGGAACCTCACAATAGTGTGATGCCAGTTAGCTACATGCTACATGTTCTGAGGCAGCTACGAGCTGCATGCCCTGAGGGCTATGTGCTACATGCCCAGAGGCAGCTACGTGCTACATACCCAGAGGCAGCTACGTGCTACATGTTCAGAGGCAGTTATGTGCTACACACCCAGGCGTAGCTTTGTGCTACACGCTCTAAGTCAGCTACATGCTCTGATCCCAGCTTTGTCGTACGCTGTCAGAGGTGGCTACATGCTACGTGCCCAGAGGCAGCTACATGTTACACACCCAGCGATAGCTATGTGTTCCATGTCTGGAAGTAGCTTCATGCTACACACTTGGATGCAGCTACATGCTACACGCCCAGAGAAGCTACGTACTCCACACCTGGAAACTGCTACTTTCTGCACACTCATACCTGAAGGCAGCTACATGCTACGTGCCCAGAGGCAGCATGTGCTATACACTCTGAGTTAGCTATGGGGTACATTGTCAGAGGCAGCAATGTGATACACAGTCAGAGGCAGCTATGTGAGTCAGCTATGTGCTACACATCTAGTGGCAGCTATGTACTACATGGTCACAGGCAGTTATGTGCAACTACACACCCAGACGCAGCTACATGCTACGTGCCCAGAGGCAGCTACATGCCCAGAGGCAGCTATATGCTACACGCTAAGAGGCAGACAGTACTCAGCAGTACTCCTTGATTTCCACTGGTTTAACTAAATTGTTTGGCATTTCCTGCCCTAAGCTGGGGAGGGTATCATTCTGCGGTGGATTCTGCTCCTTCGTGGGGGGTGTGAGGCGTAGCTGGAGGGAGCAGGGGTTGTTTTTCTTAATGACCTTTTGTGGATTTTATGAATGAACAAGCACACAAATGCAGATGCACACACACACCTGTGCCTCACAGTCGCTTAGGTAAATCACATGGCACCCTGGGAAGCTCTCTGGGGGGGAGGGGGGGGGG
>JAODKF010000106.1:191603-207490 GCA_026779585.1 Mormyrus proboscirostris
GCTGTGGCGCCGCCGGGTTGGAGGGGAGGGGGGGGGGGGGGCTCTCCTTCCTGCTACCCATGTCTCCTCCAGTCCCCCTGTTTGCTCCCCCGTTCGCTGCCCTGTTTGCTCCCCTGTGATCCCTCCCCTGGCCCGGGCCTGGACCTGCGTGGGTGTGCTTCCCACCATACAGAAATCTGGCAACCGGGGAACAGAGTTAAGGTTGCATATTTATTAGGAGAAGCCATCTGGCGTCAGCCTGTCTGTACAGGGGGGGGGGGGGGGGCGCTGCCGAAAACGGTTCAACCCCCCCCCCCCCCCGCCTCCTAAAACGGTTCCTCCCCTCCTCTGTGTCCTGTCCTACGTGTCACTCTCCCACATGCTTTTACAAGCGATGTTTTTGTAAGGTTGTCAGGTCCTTGAAAGCCTCTCTGTCATTGGTCCTCGGCCCGGCTGTGGGCGTGGCCTCTGCACCTGAAACTGCATGGCAGCTGTCCCGCTCATTAGGATTCCATCCCCATTCACGGCTGGGCCTATTTTCTCCTTAAACATCATATTCCCGGGTCCTGGAGGCAGAAATGTGTTAACCGTGTATAAAGTCTGTCCAGCTAGCACACAATGCAGTTCCTCAGTTTATTTGAAATGCGGTCCGGTTCTGACGCTGCAGGTCCGGGCCCATAACACTATCTTTAAATACGAAACACCCGCGAAAAACCTGCCCCCATGCTCCCTTTAGCCTATGTGGTCAAGCATCCCGAACCGAAAGCAGAGGGTACCCAGTGAGGTTTCGGACCCCAAACGGTGCGCGATCCCAGTCCCTCCGGATTATGCAGGTGACACGTGCAGGCTTAAGTGTTTGTGCCTACCCCTCTGGGATCACGCCGCGTTTGTAAAAGCCATTCAGGTGGGAACGGCCTCCATGAAAACCCAGGAGGGCCTTTCGCGCGTTTATTTGTTATATTACCTCACCGCTGTTTACTTAACTGCTACGGATCAGCCTAATATGATACAAAGTAATACAGTAATGTAAGGCAAACGAAACCTGATTTATGGTGTTTTGTAAAGTGTGAAAATAACAGCCACCCTGATTTTGAGTGATGACAACATGCTCACCATAAAAACAGAAATGACTCCTCTTTAATGCCTTGGAATGTTTTTTGGCTTCTAAAAAACCCGGCATTGTCCTTAAAAACATCTGCAGCAGAGATAATAACTTCTCATTCACGTAGATGTTATAAAGTATCCGCTTCCAGGGAATATGAAACAAAAAAATTAAATGTTTTGCGTTATAGGTGTGCTGTATAGATACAAATTTCAGAGGAATAAAACCAACTTAGTTTTCATTATTATCCAGGAACATTCGACAAATCTAGTCTTATGAATAAAAGTGCCTGCAAAGTAAACACCTTGCCAACGCCGTGAAAAATGACACCAATTAAGACTCAAATTGCTTGTTTCCTCATAACAAGCGTATTTTCATAACTCTGAAATCAAATAATTGCTACTTTTATATTAAGTACAATAAAACTGGAAATATTGTGCCTGACAAGAGTTAGTGTGAGCATTTTAATAGACTTTTCCGGTGACTTCTGCAAAACAACGGGAGTGATGGAGAAAAAGTGAAAAAACCAGGATATCAGTGTGAGGAAATGGCAAAGATGGTGGCATCATTTATTTTTTAGTGCAAGAAATATGCTTATGACTCTCCTTTTCGCTTAATTCCTGGGGGAAGTGAGTATGATGAAGTTTAACAGATAATAATCATGATTGCGCCCTGCCCGGCGCCTGCACCTAGTTCCCGGACAGTAAAATTGCGAACTGTATGTTTCTTTGTTTGCTCTCTTTTGTTTTGTTTGGAACATCGATTGATGGTCACTATCAAAAAATGGAGCCTCCAGAGGTCCAATCGGAGCTGAGTGGTGATACAACACTCAGACGATTTTACCCAGCAAGCCTCGGGGCAGTAAGTTCATTTGTAAGGGCTCAGATGATCAGACGTGATTGAGACGCTCACGCTTTGTGTATCAAAGTCCTTCACTCTCATCACATGCATTCTCTGAAACGTCTGCCTGCCCGAACAGAGGAATAATTCATGCTGCTGGTCGGCATGTTGTCATAGGGATCAGTCAATTAGGAATTTCCAGGGGGATCTGATTATCGGGGACAAGGCATCATTCTTAAACGTTACATCTTCACGACATATTGGCACCTCTAGAAAGAGGCTCTAATTTAGCAAACTATTTGTCATTCACTGGAACAGCTGGATTCAAGGATTTAGACTTAGAATGAGGCAAACCTGCATACATAGTGTATGTAGTCATGATATTATCTGTGTAGTTATGTTGATATGATATTACGGTATATGTACTGTGCATAGTCATGTTACTGCCTACATACTGTGTGTAGAAATGTCATATTAAATCACTGTTCAGTTCTACTAAAAGCCTTTTGCTGTGCTGTGTTGTTGACATTGTTTGTGCGACACTCCCTTTGGGGTCGGCACAGTGGCTCTGCGGGTAGCACTGTTGCCTGGCACTGCCGGGCTGGGGGTTTGAATCATTTGCTCCCCCCGTACCGTGTGGATTTCCTGTTGCAGTGGTGTGAATTTTCACCGGACTGGCATCCCCATCTGGAGAGCTCCCCTGACCCCAGTGGCCTGTATTGGATAAGCGGTTGGGAATGAGATTTTTTTGTGAATTTTGTTACTTTTGAACCACATGTCCACAGGTAGAAGGTCTCTAAAAGATCCGTCCCACATTTGGACTTCTACTTCCCGTAGGTCTAAACCACTTAATGTGACGCCGTATTTTGAATGGTTAACTGACGGTCACACATGCGAGCCCGGATCCCCGCACATGCTCCCGGGAGACATCCCGGGAATGGGGAGGAGCGTCGGCTTGCACGGCCGGCCATGGGAACGCCGGCTCATGACGTCACTCCCCTGCACACGTTTTAATTACCGAAACCACGGCCATCTCAGATCTCAGGGCTGCTTTCGTCTGTTTTTAACTATCAGGCCCACAGAAGTAGACACAAACACACTACTCCTGGTGTAAATTACTTACGCTCCTCAAAAAAAACAGGGCTATTTCATCTTCATCATGGCCACATTAATCTTGTCTTTGTTCTCCACGCGACCCACCCACATTAGCTGGGACTTTAACTGCGTCTGTTCGTGCGCCACTGGAGGAGGGGGGTGGGGTGTTCGTGGAATGACTCGCCGAGAAATCAATGCCATGTGCTCGCGGGATGCTCGACCGCCGGCTCCGCCGCATACTTGTGGTGGCGCCGCCACGGCCCGGCTGGCAATTGTGCTCACGCTGGCAGTGGAGTATTACTTAACCGTCAGACGTCGATGGAAAACTCCCCTCTCTTCCCACATGGGCGAGCCGTGTGTAGCAAACAGCATCTACTCCCACCTATCGAAGAGCAAATGGATCTTGCTATTGGCGCAGGGAGCTTTCATGCTAAACCTCCTTTAAACGCCGCAGAACTGTGCCGCTTCCCATCTTCACTGGACCCCCCGGCGCAAACAGCCAGACTCCTCCCTGTGGTAAAGCATCTCCTCTGGAACGGCACCGTTGCAACCTCCTGTTGTGGCTGGTGTCCACTTTAATATTTAATACGCTTCTGTGAGTCTGCGCCTGTTTTCTGTGTCCCAGTTGCTCTGCCCCACTGTCAGTCCCCCTTATCAGTGCCCCGTCTGTCCCCCCTGCCAGTCCCCCGTCATTCCCCACTGTCAGTCCCCCTTATCAGTGCCCCGTCTGTCCCCCCATCGGTCCAGCCTGCTGTTGATCTCCCATCGATCATTCCTGCTGTTGATCCCCCATCATTCTACGCTGTCGGTCCCCCTTATCAGTGACCTTGACCTTGTTAGTCGCCCATTAGTCCTCTGTATATATCACCCCCATTGGTCATCTTTTCAGTCCTGCGTTGGCCCAACTTTGGTCCCCCATCAGTCTCCTCTCTGTTCCCCCATTAGTCCATCCTCTGGTCTCCTGCCAGTGCTTCGCTGGTCCCACATCGGTCCCCTGTCTGCCCGACCTGTCATTCATCCTTCAGTCCCCCCGTGGGTCTCCAGTCTTGTTTCCCCTTTATGCTCCCATTGGTTCCCCCTATCAGTCCCTCACCTGCAGCAGTTTATGGAATGATCCTGATAAAAACGTTAACAGCATCCGTAAGTGAAAATACTCTGCATTTATTCTTGTTAATTATACAAGAAAAAAACAGATTCCCTGCTTCAAAGACCACATCAGGAGAGTGCTAAAAATAGCTAGAATCAAAGGTGTTTTATTGAAATCTAAGAGAAAAAGAAATGCTTCCCTGAGAGAATATCCAATCTGCCATGTGACCATGAGCTTTAGTGTGACTCTTTTCTCATGTGGAATCCTACAGAGAAGAGCATGTCTTTCTGTTCAGGCCTTGCCATGCACAAGGGAGGTCCAGCCTCCTCCATTCTGGGATATTCTAGCCTTCTAGAAGCATCTCAGGAAGCATAACAACTTCTACTGAAGGATAATCCCTGAAACTAGCTGATCTTCAGCTTGTATTCAAATAAAAGGTTACTCAGTGGTCAGAAATAAGACTCAATCTGTCATCCAATCATAAACCAGATCTTTGTCACATGGTGCCACGGTGGCCATGGTGCCATGCTCTGGCCCTTCCGGAGAGTGGGAAATGACAAGGGAATGCTGATCATTAAGCAACTGGATTTTTCGGTGCCTCAGACAGATCCTACTGGGATTTTCTTTCCTGGCATTTTGACATACGGCTTTTCCCAATAGTCTGCCACGTCCGTCCCTGAGTTCTACAAAGCCAGGGATGCTCATCAAGGCCGGAGTGTGAGGAGGTGGCGAAGGCAGAGTTGCAGATCAGGAAGTGCGGAGATGACATGTTGGAGCCTAAGGCATAGATCCCACTGTGCTGAACGATGCAATGCCGAGGGGGTGACCTAGGGGGCTGCACGGACCCCTGGGCTTGGACGAAGCTGCTGTCTGCCGTCTTGGGGGCGCTCTAACTCCCCTAGCCTCCTGCTCAGGTGATTTTGAGGAGCCTGCCAGCACCAGTGAGGGCCAAGGAGGGGAATCCTGCTTTCTCCTGAGAGAAGAAGAATTGCAAAGCAGAGAAGCTGCAGAAGCGAAAGCTTATCGTGGTACTTCAGGCTGCCAGTTTCCGGTGTTATTTTTTATCATTCTCAAATGAAATATGTAAATCTGATTATTCGAGTGCCTTTTAATATGAAGATGAAAGATATTAATCTTTTAGGGAATCTGAGTAGATTTATTCAACACTTCATTTGTTCATTTCTCCATAAAACACCCAGGAGGAGTTTAGAATATGTGCTCTGTGTGTTTTTTTTTTGAATTAACACAGACTTAAATTAATTATAATCACCATCCACCGAAGAACTTCTTAAAAAGTGACGTAAAATGTTCACGTACCGCATTTTGTCAACAATCAAAGTCTATTAGTTGTCAATACTCCAGGGTTTTTTTTTTTTTTAAATGAATTCCTGCTCATTCTTGATTTGAGAAGATGCCGGCCTGATTGGAGGTCAGTAAGCAGAGACGGGCCTTTATTGGTTTTCTGTCATGTACAACAGAGTGACATACTTAGCGATATATGAGACATGGGGATGTGGCACAGACACATGGCAGAAAATTACAGTTTTATTGCAGCTGGGATGGGGTATGACAAAATGATGTCTCCGGTCCAGAGGGGAAAATACTATAATCCAAAACAAGACCTGGCGGTGCTTAGGAGTCCTGGGACTGGAGTCAGTAGTCGGGTCTGGATTCCTGGGGGAACAGCACACACTAATTTATACACACAGGGAATAAAGTGCAGGTGGACTAAATTAACCTAAAGAAATGCGGTCACACAACTCTTAATCCAAAGATGGACTGCCCCCCCGCCCAGCAGTACCCAGCATCTCACACAGATATCCCACTGGAATGGGATTCATGCATGTGAACGGCCATTCAGTCTAAACACTCTCTCCATGTCCCCAAATGGTTAAACAAAGGGAACCTTCTGACACAGTTTATTCAGGCTTCGCTTCTTGAGAAATCATTTCAAAGGTGCACCGTTTCATTATTATTTCGACACTGATTTCCCCAAGTGAGGTGATCTTTTCCAAGCAAAGGATATTGTGCAAAACCATACAACCCCCCCTTTTGAGAAAAAAAAAAAGCATGCACAGTTGGCGCCTGTGTGCGAATCATTGGCTTTGAAGCATCTAAAGACGTTATATTGTTCAAAGGTCCCCTTTGACTGGAGACTCTCTCGATCACGCCTTTGATCCTGCTCAGCTGAGAGTGAAATCGTTTAAGCGGCGGTACGGATCCGCTGGCGTGTTCGTGCTCCTTGTGCCTGTCACGCCATATGGCAGCAAGACACGGTGAGCTGCCCGCTGCATATCTGACAATGCCGTCTTCCTTTGATTGGAAAATGCTTTTCTCCAGAGACA
Organism: Mormyrus proboscirostris; assembly: GCA_026779585.1. Classification (NCBI taxonomy): domain Eukaryota; kingdom Metazoa; phylum Chordata; class Actinopteri; order Osteoglossiformes; family Mormyridae; genus Mormyrus; species Mormyrus proboscirostris. The sequence continues at coordinate 198,052 of JAODKF010000106.1, forward strand.
GGTACGGTACACAGGTTCCAATTTGCACTCATTAGTACAGATGGTTACTTTATGGAAGTTAATTTGGGTGATGGTTAACACCTGTGTCTAAAGGTACTGCAGCTTTTTGGACTTTTGGGGGCCTTTTTGGAGGGCCGAGCTCACTCCCACGTGGCTAGCTCCTTCCCAGGAGGCTCGGAGATGCTGATGTTCACAACTGTCATCACAATGGACAATGCAAACCAAGAAGCAACACAAAAAAGGTCTTTTACACCCTCAAAATTTCTGGTCCCTCCCCCACAATGATCCGGTCTGCTCTCAGGGAATATGAATATCTAGCAGAGGTGGAAATTTCAGATGCAGACAATAAAAATCCAGACCATGAGTTTGTTTACCATCTCAGACCAGCTAAAACCAGCTATAAGCATATGTCACCATAAAGTATATAGGATAAGACAGCAAGAAATTCAGAGGAAAAACAGAGATGGTAAAACCATTGTTTTGTTGTTTCCAGTGTGGAGGAGGGATGGGTGCCTGTGGACTAATTGGCACGCAGTACTTCTGCCACTGTAACAGGTCAAGGTTTTGGCATCTTTAAATTTGAAGTTCACTGGGTGTATCTTCTCATCTGGGATACCAGGGTTCAAAGAGCGTCGAAAGGATGCCAGAGCAGGACGGATCTTCAGCACTCAAAGCTAATAGTGATTTATGAAGACTCAGCCCAGCGACATGACAAGAGTATTTGTATAGTCTGTCCAAAATACATACACAGTGATTTAACTTGAGATGTGTTACACGTCCTTTATCAAATGGAAGGCTACTGGAAGGCCTTGGTCATGTTAACAAGCATTTATCAAGTCGGAGACAGAGCCCCTTAGTAGGATCGAGCAGGTCTGGTGAGGATCAGCCAGTGAGCACTTTGAAGGGCCCGTGACTTTGCAGACTGGTCCAGCTATGTCTGCAAGAGCAAAGTCCACAGTCAACATGCAACTGAGAAACCATTACCACCTATAAGCTCCAGAGATTGCTCCTGCTCAAAGCCTCAAAGTAACCAGAGATATATGTTTGCAAACGTGAGAAACGATCTTCTCAGATTCCTTCATAAATACCTACCTGCGATTTAGCTTTTGTGACTTAGTGTTTAATCTCGATTGTGCTCCATGTTGGTGACCAATTAACATCCCATGATAATGCATAGTTTAGATGAGCCAGCCTTTTTTGGAGCTCCACGCCATGTGATGTCAGTTAGACCCTGAGGATCATCCAGTTCAGGATCTTCCCAGCTACTGTGGCTCTGAGCCACTGAGCCAATCAAAATCACTCAAACTTCCGGAATAAACAAACTAACGGATGCTGGGACATTAGCTCACTTCTAAAGACACTGGGGAAGGGCAGGATAGGACTGATTTACCAGCCCAAGGCACCCCTGTCTTCCTGCTCTGGGTAAACAGGACTGTGAATGAGAACGAAATGCTGGGTGAGTTCAGGGTGTAGAAAGAAGCTGATTAAACATCTAGGACCTGCTGGTGCCAGATCTTTGTGATCAAGAAGCTGGGCAGCCTCATTTAGGCAAAGATACCGTTCTACGGTATTACCAAATGAAAGCCTTTCGCAGGAAGTACGAGGGGAAGGTGATGACAGATGGGAAAGGATGTGCGAGCGCAGAGCCTGGAAGCTGATTACAGCAGAAACATCGGGGCCTTCCTGCTTGGAATCCGAAAGGCAAAAAAATGAATTCAAGTTAAACAAAAAAACGCACAATGACTCATAGGCACAGTGCTGCGAGGAGCACAGAAATGAACGAGATGGCGAAGGGTATTCAGGGGCTCCCAGCTGGCAGGGCAGAAAAGGCACCAGAAACCTTTCATCAGTGAAGCTAGTCTTTGGAGCCACGGGGCGGGTTGGGAGCTGACACTGAGTGACGCTGTATAAATTGGCAATAGTAAATGAAGAGACTAGCTACAGCTAGCCTCACTATCACATGCCCCACCCCAAAAGAAGCAGAAATCGACAGGTGTACAGTTTGGGGACTTAATCCAGCATCTACATGGTTACGTGACCAACAGCTGCATGTTTCTCTATCCAGAGCAGATCCACACTTAGGCAGCTGGGTTTCCAGACTGGCCAATGGCACCGCTAGCACGAGTTAAAAGTGCGGGATGGTGATGGCTTATTGCAAACTATTTCCAGGGGAAGCCAACCACCGGAGAGGACAGAGATACACATTATTTCACGTTGTTGTTTTGTGGAATCGCCAGACAAAAAAAAAAGCACACGGATTCCCATGCTGCCTTGCTCTGACCCGTCTAGAGAGTGAGAAACAACAAGGGCATCGCATGTTGTACTTAACACTGGATGCAATGACCGCAAAGTCTATTTTTGGAGAGGTTCTGAAGTATCTGAGTATTTGTAATGTGGGAAAAGGCTGTCCTTGTCTCCCTCCTGGCTTTTGATGAACCCCAATCCAGCTGTGCGTTCGTGTGTGTGTGTGTGTGTGTGTGTGTGTTCGGGTCTCTGTCAGGGGTTGAGAAGAACTTCCTGCACGGATCCTCTCTGTTTTCTTTCGAGAGAATGACATTCCTAAGCTGTTTTGCTCCCCGACAGGAAGTCGGCTGGGGCCAGAAATGATTAAAGCTGATGGAAAGTGCAACAGTTCCAGTGCGGCCGCGGGTCTCCGGCAGTTCGGAGTTTGACACTGTGTCAAACACGTGTGAAATACTGTTTAATAAATTTGAATAACATGGCAACGGGAGGTTGGCCCAGGAAACTGGCCCTCCTTCCAAGACGTGCGAGAGGCTCTCAGCCATTGGAGCAGATATGCACGTCTAAATAATACAGGACAGGGGCAGATATGAAGCAGGGGAGGGTAACACCTCTCTGTCTTCAAGCAGGATTACCAGGAGCACTTGCTTGCAGCCTTTCCTCAATCATTTTTGCAGAAGACCTCTTAAAGACAATTGGACCTAAAACTTAGGCCTCCTGTTCCACGTTACAGGGTCTATTATTAATATAACCCAATTATCTGCGTCTATAATACAAAGGTGGTCCCATCCTTCAGAACAGTGAACTTTTATGGCTAAATTAAGAATCCATTGAGGGCGTATTGCGTACACACCTTATATGCCATAACTTGGGTCAGCTCGATTCAGCATCTGTCCAAACGCAGCATTAGAATCATGAATTGCGAGGCAAAGGCTCGCAAAACTCAGAAACAGGCATTTGCGTGAACAGAAGGGGTTTATTGAACTAAATGGGAGCAGGGAAATAAAATGAAACTGCGAGGGATCAAAACAAGAAGGCGAATGCAGGGAAGGACACAGGTAGACAGGAGGAGCGACATCTATGCCTGGACTGAGGCTGACGAAACAAACAGGTACTTAAATATTGTGATAACAAGTGGTAACAAGTAACAGGCGTGGCTCATCAGGGCCATGTCAGGAAGGAGACAGGAGGGTCAGGCAGACATGACAGGCAGGATGTAACAGTGACCCCCGATCCCCATAAGGAGTACGAATATGGGAGGGGGCCGAGGGGACCGAACGCAAAGGCGCAGGCACAGGTTTGAGGACAGATAAGACAGGGCACAGCAGGACTGACAGCGTACACAGGACAGATGCCACACAAGATTAGAGGGGCAGAACCACCGGAGAGGACAGGACAGGACACATGACACAACAATAGACATGAAGCAGGCAGGGGTCAGACCAGGGACCAGAAGGACAAACGCCAAACATCAACGGAGACAAGAGAGCAGGAGAGACAGAGACCGAGACTGAATATAACACACCTGGGAAGGAGGGTTCACACAAACAAGACTAAGGACGTGGGACCAGACACATGAGACAACTAGGGGCACGGAAAACCAAGGCAAAACCAGGGACAACCGAGATGACATCCGATATGAGAAACACCAGGAGAGGGCAGAGTGGTAGAGGAACCACAGTGACAGGGACGGAAACACAGGAGAGGGCAGAGTGGTAGAGGAACCACAGTGACAGGGACGGAAACACAGGAGAGGGCAGAGTGGTAGAGGAACCACAGTGACAGGGATGGAAACACAGGAGAGGGCCACAGGGGACACAGACCATGACAAAACGCAAGCAGGAACCAAGGCATGACTGGAGGAACGGGGAATATCTGGGAAGTCTCTTGGACTCGGGAACTCGTCAGTGCGCGAGATGTGAACCCTCCTGAACCTGTTCACAGGCAAGGTGGTGTCTGTCTGGACCATATGACCTAAGGGCCATATGACCCAAAATTGAGTGGAGTGGGCCTTTATGGGTCGGCTTAAGAGGATTGGGCAGAGCAAACCCCTGTGGGCCGGGTTCAGGGGGCTCAGGTGGAGTGGATGCCCCTCCTGGGCAGTGTTCTGGTAGAGCAATGGCAGCTTTCGCAGGGTATAACTCTGACTGCACCTGGTCAGGCGAGATGGGAGATATTGGCATTGCCTGATCTTCTGCTTTTGCCTCCTTCGGGCAGAACTAGGAGATGCAACGAGCTGCAGAGAACTGGTTGGCTAATTGGATTCATGCTCAACAATCCACAGCACATCAGAATGTAATTGCTGAACCTTTTTTGCCTCCTGGGCATTAACGTCCAGGGTGAGTTTTGCTAGCACCTTCTCCATCTCCTGGAAGACAGCCTCGGCCTCAGGGATCGGCCAGAGCGCAGGATTACTCTCTTCAAAGTGCTTCACTGGCTGATCCTCACCAGACCTGCTTGATCCTACTCTAGGTGGGTATCCAGGAGGGAGAAGAAGTCTTCAGCTTGAAGGGGGGATGGCTCCCGCAGTGCTGGTGATCCCTCGGTCCTCGAATCCGAGGCACGTGGGGTACCCGGTCTGCTGGATGTAGGGAGGCGTGGAAGCTGGAGTGGAGGGGCAGACTGCTTGACTTGATTGGGAGTCTGGTCATTCTGTCACAAATGCGAGAGAAATGACTCAAAATCAGGTGTTTGGGTGAATAAAAGGGGTTTCTTGAACTAAAATAGGAGGAGGCAAACAAAACAAGACCACAAAGACATATATTTTTAGATGAAAGCACCCCCGAAGTATGTGAAATATGCATGAAACCATCCAAGGGTTTGAAGCTCGAATGCACATCCCCTATCCCTGACATGGCTCCATGAGAGGTCCAGCATATCACTGTTTTTGCCGCTTAGGTTCAGAGTGCCTTGATACTCCTCATCATTAATAATTCAGGGGTTACAGGCATCTACAGAGAGCCGGCTATGTGTAAGCCTCCATTTTCTGCACATATAACCATCATCGTAGACGTGCGGCTAATAAGCTAAATGGTTGTCAGATGAGGGAAAAATAGCTTTAGCATCCTGAGAGCTCATTGCAGGTTTAATGTCACATCTGTCTTAACGAATACAACCTGACGTTCACCTGCAAAAGCCCTTTCAGCAGCTGACTTCCACTAAGCTTTAAAAGCAAAAGAAGGACAGATGAAAGAGGACGTGAATGCCAATTCCCACCCAACCCTTCAGTACTCACAAGTTCCAAAATTTCACCTGCGGTTTTAGCCAGGCTACATTTCCTCCCGTTATATCAAAGAAGAAGAGTGAGAGGGAGTGCCCCTTAGCTGGCGCGTAACAGCTCCCCTGGGATCCGATTGGCCACAAGCCCAGCGTCCTTATCCAATTAATTACCCGCTAACAAATATAGCAACAGATGTAAAATGGACAAATTCTAATTAGCCCTCTTATGAGGAGATCCAGGTGAAGGCAGCAGGTAAGCTTTTAAAAGAATCACATAAAAATATGTGTAATGTGACGATGAAAACAAAACGATATGACGATATTTGTCACTTGCACAAGTACAGGTACATTGGAATACTTCACATTGCCAGCCCTGTCTTGCTCTCCGTAGCTTGGGGGTCACAAGTACAGGGCCGGCTGATGTGCGACTGCCCTGGAGCTGGGAGCTGGAGGCCTTTGCTCAAGGGCCCACAGACATCTGAGGCTCAAACCAGCAATCTTCACAGAAACGCAGCCCACTGAGTCATTCATCACCCCTGTAGCTCTTTTCCGTACTGGAGAAAGAGAAAGAGAAGATTGGTCAAGATCATGTGTCTTTCAGGTCTGACAGCGGTTCCTAAGCGAAGACGAGGCAAATTGATTCACTTCATGTCACGCTAAACAAGGCAGGGTCCGAGCACCGTTTAAATACATCCATCGGATAAGTCCCGTCAAAGGTCATGGTTAGATTCCTGAACCGTCACCTGTAATTGCTCCTGTCCCTTACTGCCACTTCAGCTCAATCCTGCCGTCCTTTAGCCATTTTACAGAGGAAGAGGAAGGTATCTCCCCCAATACTGTTAGCATGCATCCACTAATAGATTTCTATCACTGGATCGATGATAAACTTTTAGCGTTGCCTGTCTTGGTCTTGGCAAGCTCTCCTGTCGCTGCCAATGATTTCTGATTGACGCTTTGCAAAGTGAGACCATCACTTTGCCCGCCAATCAGCAACGTTGCACGATGGGTACACAAACACTCCCCCAAAAGGGATCAGTACATCAGAAGGTAAAACCGCCTTTATCTGCTCGGCTGACCTCGGTGTCCAAAGCGGCTTACCGCACATAATTTCACCCACCTACAAATTTACTCTGCTGTTTTACATTAGAAGCCCTGTTTATTGGTTTGAGGAACGTTTCCCTCTTAGGTTTGTAGTCCTCCACCTGTCCACTGTATCAAAGGCCACGGCAGAGAATGTGATTGCTGATCTACAGCCACTCCCATATTTAAAATCAGTTCTGCATGTCAGACTGGATCAACGTCTCCAGCCCCATGCGCTGATACCTCCCTAACATATAACTTGGGTTTACGTTGCACAATAGCGTTTTTGGGCAGGTAATTAAATCAAAGTTACAACTTGATAACTGAGCTCTGTAGAAATATTAACCCAGGCTTTAAATACATTGTATAAGAGTCCAGGTGACTTACTAGTCTGCTGGGTTCTGTGCGCCGGAGACCTGGTAAATCCTAGTGCGGCTCCTGGCAAATAACCTGACCAGTAAGCCCCTTAGAGCCAGAGGCGGACTCCCGGCAACATCTGGCAGGATTACCTTAAACGCAGGTGCGGTTCTCCCTGATGCAAGCCTGAGCCCCCAGGCACCAGCGATGCGTGAAAGCAGCCGGCTAAAGTGCTTTAGGCGGAGCATGTCTGAATTACGAGGGATGCGCCGTATAAATCCTTGAGTCGGCCCGCCACGACACAGATGTATGGCGGCGTGTGCGGTAGGGATCTCGCCCGTCAGCATGCGCCGGACTTGGGGCCCCGTCCGGCCATTAGGATGCAAATCGAGATCCGACCGGCGGAAGGGAGGCGGCGGGAAGCGCAAACAATAAATCCAAAAATCAAAACTCAGCATAGCGGAGGGGCAGGCGTACCGCGGCGAGGAGAACACTGCCATCGACAAACGAGTCTGGCGGAAAAGGTCAATAGCTAATTAAATAATCTATCAGCTAGGGGCCAGGAGCGCGCACTGCCGTACGCGATCAATGCCTGTGGCATTAAAAGGTCAGCAGTCCGCTATACTGAGGAGTCACCTGCTTAATGTTTTCTTTGGGTTATCAAGTGGGCTAGTACACAGACAGGGTTTTATACACAGCCCCACTCCACCTGTCTGTGAGGGCCCAACATAACATCATGTTCTGTCCCATCACAGGACTGAAAAAATGGTGCGGGTTTCAGAACTGGGATTGCAGCAGACAGGTGCATTGTGGGAAATCATTTATATCATTATTCATTGGTTTGTTAATATTTGCAGGCAGGAGCCCTGGTGTCTTTTGCCAAAATAAGGATACGGTGTAATTCATGCTCTCGATTCGCTCTTTCCCAGTCGGATGCCGAGCAGGAGGGTCATCTGAGCACAAAGCTGCGGAGCAATTTCAACAGATGCTTCCAAAAGAAGCAATAATTATGCAAATTCAAAACTGAATAATCACTATCACATTCATTATTTATAAGGTTTATTTTCTTTTTTTCTTGCTATTATAGACTGGCTATGAGGTAAATAAAATTGCATGTTTTGCAACTTTAATTATGCATATAGTTTTCTATCATTTGTTTCAAAAATTACTTTTATAATTTTAATATGACTATAGGGTAGAATCACGATGATTACTAATTTGCTAATTTTTGCATTCATATGCATAGGATGTGAGAGTTGTTCAATAATGGAAAGGGATAATATTTCTCATCTCGCAAAAGTGTTCGAATGTGGACAAACTACAGATGTAAAGGAAAATCCGAAATGATCTTTGGGTGAGGTTTTCATCTCTGCTTTAACTGGAATGTTCTCTGAATTTACAACATCGACTTTCCACAGCCAAACTAAAAAAAATACAGTTCAAATGAGAGCAGAATAGGTGTAGTGTCATATAAAACATGTGAATGAATGCAAGGGAGTGATCAGGGCAGTGAGGCCTAATGAGATGGATTTAGATCATTGCGTCACCGGCCGTATTCCCAGAACTGCGGCCCGATCATCTGCACTACAGTCAGACACTGATTATTTATTTAACTTCTTCCTGAAATATGGCTAGATGACAGGTTAAAAGACGGAAATATGTTTCAAAACCTCAGACATTATAATGCATCTGGGCATTGGCTTCACCTTAGAGCTTTACAGAACAGAAAGACAGAGGATCTGTTAAAATTCATAAAGCTTTGCAAAATCACCACTGCACGCTTGATATATAATGCAGACTTTGTTTCTAACTCGGATGCTGGAGCTTCCAGCACAGTTAATAAAAAGGTATGCATATTTTCCCTTATAATGTTCACACAATAGGGACTGAACTTTCTTTCAGAGGAACATCAGTGGGTGGCAGCGAGTTCTTCCGAGCAGAACCGGGGGACAGGAGCGCAGTTAGAGGTAAGACAAGTCAGTTACGATGAAAGGACACTTTTGAATGCTCTGAAAAAGGCCGATTCGCAGTAGCGGGACAGAAGATTTCGTTTTTCATGCAGGATCCCGCCCGAGCACCTAACATCATCCTGCCATGCGTAAAAAGCTGCACGCCTGCAGCACCCTTGCAGAGGGAAGCATCCCGTGCTGACGGCCTGTGGCTGTGCGTGTCCGGTGTACGCAGGGACACTGACTTTACTGACAGAATGAGAGTGCGCCTGACTGAGCTGACATGTGACCACCCAGACCGGGCCGGAATGGAGGGTACTGATCCCCAACCTAAGCTGATTCTCCAGGTCCTTCCTGGAGATTAATCCAATGCAGAGATACAGCTGTGACACAAATTATTCAACTTATACTCCAAACGACAGTGAAGGTCTGAAATATTTAAGGGAATGCAGCCGCCGTAAGTGTGCTGAGTATTTCAGTGTGGCCCACATTAAGGTACTCTGTGTGTGTGTATGTGTGTTTTGGGGGGGGGGGGGGGGGGGGGGGGGGGGGGGGGGGGGGGGGGGGGGGGGGGGGGGGGGGGGGGGGGGGGG
>JAODKF010000106.1:258825-269916 GCA_026779585.1 Mormyrus proboscirostris
GTGCCAGGGGGGGCCGGGGCTCCGGACACCTGTTACCGACAGCCGTACCGAAAGCCCCCCCCCCCCTGCCCAAATGCCAACCACATAAACAGGAAAGGGATTAATGTGGCCAGAGAGGCAGGTCGGCGGTAGTGCCTGGCGCGGCCTTGGCCCTTCAGAAGGGGGGGGGGAGCGGCGGGTTCCGTGAGGTTAAGCACTCATTTTGGTGACAGCATGGAGACGCGCGGCACACACTGGGAGCAAATCTGTAGCCTGCTGGAGCACACAGGCCGAGGTCAAAGCGCTTGTGCGATCGGGCTGTGCCGCCGCCAGCTCCTCGCACGGCTCCGCGGCTCGCTGCTGGCGCTGCCCACCGTTATTTTGGGGGCTTTTCGCTCTTTGCTGTGACGACAAGCGTTTCCTCTATAAGCACACGGGCAGCCGTCCACTTGCGTAAATTCGCACTTACACTCAAATATTTGCAATATATGCAAATTTACGCAAAATTTACACAAAAGTAAATTTATGCTTTATCCTTTACTCAATATACTGTATGTTCCTCAGTATGTATAACTAATATATTTTTGACTTATGTGTTTTTTGCTATAAGGTGTCTTAACGATCCGTATTTGGGGAGGTAAAGCTGACTAAGGTCAAATTCAACTTATATGACTTATATAAAGGTTTGTGGTGGCAGGAATTACTTATGTCAGTCGAAACCTGTATCTGTATATAAGCCTGTATATGTATGTATATATATATATATGAACTGCCTGTATATATTTTTTATTACACATTGTTTTAGCAGATATATTGATATATTGTTGATACTTTTCCAGTTCATCCCACCAAAGAAGACGCTGTTGCCATTTCCATGGGACAATCAGCAGAAGAGGGAAGTGGCATCAAGTCAGCATCATTGCGAGCCTTCATGCACACCTCTGCTTAGATGGCTGGAGGGATGGCTAATGCAGTGTTTATTAGTATCAAAGGTGATGCAGTCAGAGGTGAACTAATCTATTTAGCTGCAATTCCAGGTAGATGCATGGAGTGGACTGGGCAAGCCCCTCTGCCAGCCGCAGGATGCGCCCCACCCAGCACGGGGGACGTATTGGACAGTGGCCTGATCAGGACAGGTGCAGCACTCCATCTCAGCCAAAAGGTGGCGATTCTCACAATCTGCTTCCTGTTTTAGATAGCAGGTCACACGGCTGACATTACTAATTACTGTCACCGACTGACGCCTGTCAGTAGCTGTCAGTTTCCTGTGACTGACGGACAGCGACGGTTTGTGGCACGGGTCCTGGGGAAGGACTTCTGGCAGTGCTGATCTTCTGCCAGAGAGCGGCAGACAGAACGGGTCATGGTCACGTTTGGCCCAGGAGTATCAGCCTTCAGCAAGTTACAGTATTTAACAAACAGGGACTGCGAACATGGCTCCACACTGAGGACCTACTGAAAACTGGGTGACATTTCCAAGGTCGTCCGGGGACAGGAAAACGGTGCCCAAAGAACTCCAACTCCCCTCAAAAACATGTATCAGTAACACTTTACTTGAAGCAGTCATTATAATGCATCATAGATTCCTTCATAATGCCTTATAGTGCATTCATAAAGTATTATAAACATGGCTGCAATAATTTATAAAAAGGCATAACATATTATAGCCATGTTTATTATATATTATAAATGTTCTCATCTATAATGCATTATAAATACCTACATAAGGCATTATAATGCATTATGAAGGTATCTATAATGCATTATACTGTACATGACTGCTTTAAGTAAAGTGTAATCGATATACCTAATTGTCTGTTAGACACATTTGCAGCTGTACATTTCCTCAACAACTAATTGTCTCATTAGAAAATAAACACCAGAGACATGGTCAGAAATATAACAAAAAAAAAATCCTAAGCAAGCAAGGTATACAACAAATGTGGATGGACTCTATTTGACTTTTTCCAATTAAGTAGCATGTTTGTTTGGTATTTTAGCTGTATTTGGCTGTATGATGTCATAAAGGTCTGTGTGGTGCTCTGTGCCCAAGCTGGCAGCACAGGGACCTGTCTGACCCCATGCCAATGTTTGATTTGCGCAGCCTATACCAACTGCGCTATGGTTAGCATAGCCCCTATGCGGAAACTGGCCCTGAAATGGGGCTATAATCCTTGGACAGCAAATGTCAAGACTGCTTACCGGCATGTTTGACGGACAGGGGAAACACCAGAACTCGGATAACAATTTAATTCACTTCTTAAATCTCTTATACGTTTTATTACAGTGTAATTTCAGCCCTGCATTTTATTTTACTGATCTTTAATGAGCAATCGTGCCGCATGCAATCACTCCTCATAAATATTGTAATCCACACTGTCCGACTGCCGCCAGCGCGTCACTTCCCACGATCCGTCACCCAATCTGCGTGATGGTAGGTCGGTGGGTAGGACCCGGCGACTTCACCACATGAATGACACGAAATTTCAGAATAAACGCTGGCCTGCGTAATTTGAGAAATGACACCCACATGGTTTGAAGACAAGACTTTTTAAAACAAGTTTGAGATAAAGAAGAAACAAAGGGATAGTTGGGAATCCGCATCCGCAAAGGGATAGTTGGGATAGACACGACTGCAGACCTGTGAAGAGTTAATCTGGACGGAGGCCGATCCTGGAAGGTGCCGCAATGGCACCCCGTACCGCACTGGTCCATCTCACCCTTTTGTTCCTCTCTGCAGGAGGATGAATGAGATCCGCTGGATCTTCGCATGCCTTCTGCTCCTCGTTGGAAAAGGAGGTAGCCCTGGTTTGATTTATACCTGCTTACCGGGACCTCTGTGTATGCTGGGTACCGTGGCCAGGCTCACACTCTCCGTTTTTCGCCCGCGGCGGCTGCATGCTTGCTCTGCCATGCACGGCCAAAGCCCCGACTGCATCACAGCGGCTTCTCCACTGGGACTCGGGGTAATAACTTAAAGAAAACCATGTTCGACTTGGACTTTTCCATCCGGGACTTGGCGTCACGTCAACCATCGATCTGCGAGCGGACGATTTGCCCCCCCCCCCCGACATGCTGTGATGGAGCTGCCCTGGCTTCTCCGAAGCCTTCAATTTGTCCTTCGAAGAGCTCGGAATGTCCAGAGCTTGGAGGGCTATTGATCCGTCTTGGATGGACGACTTGGGTGGGACTGGAGCTTTCCATTGTGGCCTCTCCTTTCAGCCCCCGCTACATCTCCATCCAGGCCCCGCCTGTACCATGCAGCATTACGGCAGTGACTTGCTTTTGCGTTCGGAGGCCCGCAAAACCCGGTAATCCCGCGGCAAGTTTGGCCCGGGTGATGTAGATGTCTGTCGTTTGAGAGATCCGCGGTGACAGAAAGGTAGAGTTCAGAAATCAGGAAACCCCAGACTAATCAGCGCGTCGAGGCAGACGCCCGGCCCATTTTAGCTCACTGCCACTATGAAGAAAAGGCGTCCCAGAGCCGTGTCTTTATATTTTATTCACCAAACAGAGAATGTTCAGGAAGGAAAGGTAAGTCAGGGCAGCGGAGCCGATTGCGAGCGTTCCTTAATCGTGTCGACAGCACTGGATTCTGCCCGGCTATGGGGAAGTTGCCCGGGGTGAGATTTTGAGGCGCCTCTTTACATAGTGACCTTCTTAAAACATGGCTTTCGTTTCTATCTTTATTACTTCCTGTGGCCTACAGAGGAAGTTCACGCGCTCTGAGGAGCACGGCCACGTCTCGGGGCAGCGGTCAGGGCAGGAAGGTGCACAGCGGCCTGAGGATGGGTGGGGCCACCGTTAATCAGGGGGCCTGAGGATGAGACGGCTGCCCCAGGGATTGGCACTGAGGCGCCCCACGCTGGCCAGGCCCAGGTCTGCCGGGAGCACCTCTCCCACCCGGTGCTCTGGGAGGTTCTCCACCTGACGCCATCTAATAAAACCAGCCAGTCTGCCTGGAACAGAAGTCAGCATTTCATTAAAGTGGAGTTCTACTTCAGAGGCCGCGGGGAGCCATGGCGGGGCTGGGAGGGGGGTGGTAAACGGGCCGAGCCGGCGGGTTTGGCCCACGTCGGCCCCGCTCCTCTGCTCCTGACAGGCCCGTCAGATGCTAAGCGGCCTGGCCTGCCTGAGGACGTTGCGCTCAGCTGCGTTAATACCAATGAGGACGACGGGGCGAGGTCGATAGAGAAGTGCATGATGGGATATGGGAGGAAATATGCATCTATAGTTACCAGCTGACAAAATGGTTGCCGTAGTTACCATCTAAATAAATCTATTAAAGAAACACATACTCTTAATAGCATTTATAAGCATAACGCATGATTTTAGAAAGATAATTGACATATTTAAATTTTTCTGCCTTAAAATGTGTGGGAACTTCGCACCCTCCCCTCTAATGATCCCATGATAATTACTTTATAGTCACAGAAATAATTTTCTAACAATACTGTAATTTTTCCCTGACTCCTGGTCACCAGGAGCCAAAGAGGAGGCCACGCACCACTAAGACTGTGCGCGCAGAGAGGGGCATCTGTTACAGATGCGTGAAAATGTGCTCCGGTGCAGCCGCCACGGAAACATCTGCTTGGTGAGAGCGAGTGGCAGGCACAGATCTCCCCGAAGCCCTTTTAATTGATCGACTGGGGAGTGGGTTCGAGCTCAGCCAGACAGAGCCCCGCCCGCCTGCCGCGATTGGTCGGCCTGGTGCGACCGCCCGCTGGAGCGGCGAGCCTCGGAGAAACAGCTGGTCACGCAGTTGGTTCGCATAGTGACAGGGCACCACACTCACCTCTGAGACGTTTAAAGACTTTACCCCCCCCCAAACAAAACATGTAGAATATTGAATCGACTGAATACACCCCCCCCCCAAACATACAAATGCAATACGCATTAACAAAAGCGATCACCCCGGCACAGCGCCACACGGTGGGCCGGCAGACATCTGACCCTCAGCTGTCAGGGCGCACCTCCGCACCAAGCATGTTGAGACTCTTGCCTTATTTTGGGGCTCTTTCCCTGTGGGCGAGCTGCCCCCCCTCCCCACCCGCTCGTCCCGCCCCCCTTCAGCCTCCTAGAAGTGTCTCTTTGATACTCGCGCTGGCCGGGACTCCGGAACATTCTGGCAGATCATTGTGCCGTATTACAGGAAGAAAACCAAAGCGCTTCTGACACCACGTTAAACTCAGACTTGGCTGTGGACGACCGGGAAGGCAGGGGAGGATACGCCGTTCTGGGCTTTAACATCAAAGCCTGCACCCCCCCCACGACCCCCCACACGCCCACATGCAGACGCAGACGTGGCTCTGCCATAGGCCTGCCCCGGGGGCCAGCTTTTAACCGTGGCTCTCTCTGCAGGTACGTCTGAGTGCTTCAGCGGCAAGGGTGGGGGGTGATGGAGAGGGGTGCGGGGGGGCATGAACGAACAAAAAGTATTATCCAATGAGTGGATGCTTCTCTGAATCCATCATCCCTGCCTTGGACAGCACAGAGCATTAAAGATCTATGTCGGCCGGGAATGAGTTAGTGGCCGCCATCCCCCCCACACGCACGCCCCCAGAGCACACATTTTGTGAGCGTATAAGGTGCTGATCAGGCACAGCCACATCGTCAGGAGGGGACACCCCCCCCACCCGAGCTCCGCCTTCCTGTCTGCCATTGTTACAAAAGGGCTAAAATGAATTCTGAGTTATGCGCTGCAGGTAAATAAGCCTGTAAGCAGTCACTTAAGGACGTCCAGTCGCTGTATTTAACACTTCGCTGCTGAATCTCGCTTTGCCGCAAAACTCCTTCCTCTTTAAGGGAATGGCTCTTACTCCATTAGGTCTGAGGATGCTCACTCCTGTGTGAGCTTGAGGCCACGCTTTCTCTGTATTATCGGCCCGGCCGTGTGCTGTGCTCTCGAGCCGCACCCGAGCCCCGATGCTTACCAGGATCATGCGCCAGCCCAACACTTCAAACGGTGCCGGCAGATCGTGGGCTCAGAGCCCTTCTCTCTGAGTGCAGCAAAGCGCGGTAAGGGCACAGCCGGCTCTGGGTCACGCTCCTGGGCAGAAAGCCGCTCGCTGGCTGTCTTAGTCTCCGGTTTGCGCGTGACAGAAGCACACAGAGTCGGCCGTTGTGTTCACCTTGTCGCGCTTTGTTGTTTGAACTCCATCTGTTTCCCTCAAATGAAAAGCACATTTGTTGCCAGGCAAGTTCACCCAGATTTCAGAACCAATCAGCCACACGCACACACACACACAGGTTTGTAATTATATCTTTGTGGGGACTCTTCATTCATTTCAGTGGGGAAATCTCTAATCCCATCATGACGACCTTAACCCCTACCCAGCCCTAACCTTACCTATAAGTAACTGAACAACATATGACACTTTCTGAATTTTTAGTTTTCTGATTACATTCACATTTGGTCCCCACAAATGTAATATAAACGTAATCCACACACACACGCACACACACACACACTCACAAAGGTATAACAGTTGTGGCTTCAGATGGGAAGCCTAATCCTTTGATCACATCACTTAGCTTTGTAACACTGTGATTGGGCCAAGTCACTAATTAAATCGCGAGGCCTGTCGACAGGCCCGGAGCTGGAGTGTGACACGGGCCATCTGCTGCCTGCTCCCCTCCGCTGCGCCGCGAGCGCTGTCCCCTCCATAGCGTCGGCTACGGCTACGTGAGTGTTTCTAATGGCAGGATCACTGGCGCACCAGCCTTGGGGAACGGTGACTGCACCACCGCGTACTGCGTGTCACGTCAAACCCGCACGGCACTCTCCCGTTTCCCAGGTGACAGATGAATGAGAATTGATCCGACAAACAAATCAGACAAAGGTTTGAAAGGCTGTCCTCGGCTCCTGAGAATGAGCAGATCTGCTGCCGCTGCCGCGGTTTTCTTACAGCGGTTCAGAGGTGTTGGGGGCGTGACCCTGAACAGCAGTGGATGCGTAACAGACTGCCCTAGAGCCGTGGATGCAGACTGCCCGTAAAGTGAATGCTTGCGGTCTGGAGGGCTACCGAGAAGCAGTCCAAGATCCGATGAAAGTTTTTAATAAATTGTCAAGAAGCTCATTAATTTGTTTATGTGTGACAGGGAATCTACATCCTGTCCTCCAACATCCGCCAATGGACAACATAGCCGACCTGACATGCGAGGCGCCTTTCCTGAGTGCCTCAGACCATCAGATGGCATATTTATGCCTCTCAGCCTGAGGCTTATGCCACAGATTTCCAGTGACCTCTTAAAGGAACATACAGCTTCCATTTGTCCCCCTAGCAAATCATGGCTGAGACATCCCTGAAGGGTGGTGTCCCCAAAGTGTGCCGTCCCCGAAGTGTGGCGTCCCTGAAGTGTGCCGTTCCCGAAGCGTGGCGTCTCGAAGCGTGGCGTCCCCAAAGTGTGGTGTCCCCGAAGCGTGGAATCCCGAAGTGTGGCGTCCCCAAAGTGTGGTGTCCCCGAAGCGTGGAGTCTCGAAGTGTGCCGTCCCCGAAATGTGGTGTCCCCGAAGTGTGGCGTCCCCGAAGCATGGAGTCCCAAAGTGTGGCGTCCCGAAGTGTGGCGTCCCCAAAGCATGGAGTCCCTAACGTGTGGAGTCCCCAAATCATAGTGTCCTTGATGTGTAGCATCCCCACTACTCCTGGGGTGCCACACGAATTGCCTGGCAAAGAGCAGCTCAGTATTGATGTCTACATTTCATTAAATTATTTAAACATTTATGGTAAGGATGGTCCAGATCAGAGACAGTGATGTCCTCTTACAAGGTTTTTAAAGTGCTAAATCATCCATCAAATCCTTGTGTTAGAGGATTCAATCCTCCACCAGGTAACTGAGCAAGAGTAAAAATACCGGCAGGAGCAGTCAGAGCAGAGCTATGCACTCTTCCCCATTCCGCCGGCCGTGCTTCCCTTAAGCACAGGATAAGTTAATAAGGTGCCCTGCTCTCAGTGTGGTTTATAAATGCGTCACGCAAATTACACAGCCTGCCATCTGCGTTCAGGGATTTCGGGAGCTTGCGGGTGATTTTCCCTGTATCCTCTCAGGTGTAACGCTGACGGGGTGACGAGGTGGTCTCAGGTGCCTGGATCAGCCGGCTCCCCTCTCTGCTGTGATCTGTCCCTCTCATCTCAATTTCAAAAGGCTGTTCGCTCTGGCAGAAGCACTACACTTACACTGGGCGAGAGGGAGGCTGTTTGTGACCGCGCAGAGGAAAGCTCCAGAAGGTGCACACATAGGCGTTTGATAACGGCCTACATCTTAGGAAACAGGGGGAGAGAAAGTGTCTGCGGACACATCAGTCACAAGCACTGTGTGCATGTGCTTTTGTGTGTGTGTATGTGTGTGTGGATTAGGTTTATATTACGTTGTGGAGACCAAATGTCCCCCACATTGTGATAAAAACCTGTTGTTTTGACATTTTTTTGAATATATTCACAGATCTTTGTGGGGACCGTAAAAATGGTCCCCACAAAGATCTGTGAATATATTCAAAAAACTAAATATGCCAAGAGTTTTGTATTTTGTTTGGTTACTTATGGTTAAGGTTACGGCTGGGTAGGGGTTAAGGTCATCATGTTGGGGTCAGAATTTTCCCCTTAGAAATGAATGGAGAGTCCCCACAAAGATATAATTATGTGTGTGTGTGTGTGTGTTTGTTACATTTCAGCACTGGCCTGTGCAATCATGGGTCAACCCCTCCCCAGTTCTGTCTCAGCCCAGTTCGGTTCATATCCCGGGTTCAGCTCATCTGTCCCACGGCAGTCTGTGATCTCCCTCTCCCCGTCTGCACATTAAGCATGCTCAATCATACACACACACATACACAAGGACACGCGTGCACACACACACACACACACACACACACGCATGCTGCACTCGTACAGGCGGCCGCGTGACTCTTCTGCTCTGAGGTGTTAACAGAGAGCGGTCCTGATCCAGGTCGCTGGGTGCAAAATGCTCGGGGTGTGCGGCACGGACGAGCGGGCGGGCGCGCGCTCCTTCTGCGGCTGCGCTTACGCCCCAGAGCGCCGAGACTCTGAAGGCCCAGCAGGGGAGCGCCTCGCACCCCTCTCAGCATCCTGGAGAGGGCCCGGCAGCCATCCCAGCGCCGGATTTTAATGGCACTTGGGAAGCCATGTGCGGAAGGTTCCGGGGGCAGGGAAGCAGAGCCCAGACTTTTTTTTTCTCTTTGAATGAGGCGGGGGTCTGGAGCAGCAGAGCTTTTTCAGGTCAGCCGTTCCGTGGGGGGCTGGGTTTTGGACCACCCCGGATGGCAGGAACCTCCAGTGCTGTAGGGAGAGCATCTCGGTGCTCGAGTTGCAAGGGGGGACGGCGGGAGGCTACTGGAGGACTCGGAAAATCTGTGTCTGTGATCCGACAGGAACAGAAAGTGAAAATGCCTGTGCCATATTCGCCTGTTCCCACATATTCCTGGGCTACCTTTGCCTGTCTCTTAGTTTTGTCTGCCCTGCATTTACCTGTTCCTGCATTTGCCAGTCCCTCATTTGCTGCCTCTGGGTTGTGCCTGACCCTTATATGACTGCCCTGTATTTACCTGTGCTGTTTTCCTGTCCTGCATTTGCCTGTTCTTTGTCTGCCTGTCCCACAATTGCCAATTCCCATGTCTGTCTGTCCCATGCTTGCCTATCCCTGTGTTTGCCTGTCTTGTGTTTACCTGTCTGAATGTTTTCCTGTCCCATGTTTGCCTGTCCTGCATTTGCCTGTGATATGCTTTGTCCAATGTTTGCCTGTCTTTGAATTTACCTGTGCTGTGCCTGCCTGTGTTTGCCTTCCCCTACATTTCCTAGTCCTGTGCTTATCTGTCTCCACATTTGCCTATCTTGTGTTTGCCTTTCCCTTGTTTATCTGTCTGAGTGTTTGCTTGCCCCGCATTTGTATGTCCCCACGTTTGCCTGTCCCGCGTTTGGCTGTTCTGTGTTTGTCTGTCCCCATGTTTGCCTGTCCCGCGTTTGGCTGTTCTGTGTTTGTATGTCCCCACGTTTGCCTGTCCCGCGTTTGGCTGTTCTGTGTTTGACTGTCCTGTGCTTGCCTGTCCCTCGTTTGTCTGTCCCCATGTTTGCCTGTTCCACATTTGCCTGTCTCAGAGTTTGCTTGTCCTGTGTTTGCCTGTCCTTCTTTTCTCTGTCCCAAGGTTAAAGGTTAAAGGCCAATGCCAAGGCTGCTTTGAAATGTGAAACCTGTTGCCTTAAAACACAATGTGAGCAAATGAGGGGGTGTAGATGACACCCTGGTGTTCAGGTGAGCGGTGCACACCTGAAGCGTTATTGGATGTTGAAGTCATGAATTGCTGTCTCTCCAGACAAGCACTGTGGTGAAATGGAGATACAGACAGGTGACCATCTGGGAGAGGGGCATTAAACCCCCATTTCACCTGAAAGTGTCCAATCCAGCAGCTTGGATTAGAAATTCCAACTGCAAAAGATGCAAAAGCAAAGGTAAACTGAAGTAAAATAATTAATTTATAAATAAAGTAAATGAAAACACGGCCATATTAATAATAAATATCAGTATACTGCACATAAAACAGAGGGAGATCTTTCCATGCTGTGGAATGTTCAAGATCATCGCCGTTCCATCTGCCCATCACTTTCCTGTAAGCCGGGAACAATTGTTAGAAAGACGATTTAAAGTGAATTGATGTGTATTGGGTAACACAAAGCTCCCCTCCCCCCCCCCCCCAAACTGTCAAGCATGGCTATCTGACAGGTTAAATTACTCTGCTGTGTAAATAACTCCAAGAGCTATATTTAAATCTGAAAAGGGCCGGTCTCGCTGTGCCTTAGGCCACCGTCTGCCGTCGTCGCGATGGTCTCGCGTGGGATGACACCAAAGCCCACGACGATAAAATAATGGCTTTAGCCGGCATTGCGACTTCACCTTCTGCTATGTTGACGTCACAGTGCCCCCAATCGCTCCCTGCCAAGGGTACCGGCGGAAGCACCTCAGCACAGAAGGAGAACCAGGCTGTTAAAAAAGAGATACTTCAAACAGCAATGGGACAGCAGCACTACGGCTATTGGATGTAGGACTCAGCGGTACAAACGGACCGATGGTACTAAGAATTCAGCTAGATTCCAGCACCCCCCC
>JAODKF010000106.1:272449-282883 GCA_026779585.1 Mormyrus proboscirostris
GGGGTGTATACCCGCAAGGGTGCCACATGTTCTTGCTCACTCCCCACGAGTTCGTGATGTGATAAACCGCAAGCGACCGCCCTGGCTGGGTGTTAAGGAATCAGACAGCAGATGTTTTCTTATTTCTGGTCTTGAAGCGGCCTTTTTGCCCAGAGTTTCACCCCGGTCTCGGCCCAGAATTATGGTGCCCGTGTTAGTTTAAGAGATACGGATGACGTGGGCCGTGTCATTCCGGACCTGCTGGGCACGTCCAATGTTTACAGTAAGTTCCTCAAAGTGATATATTTATATAAAAAAAGAGGAAATACCTCAATTACCCGAACACAGAGCAAACTGGTGATTTTACCTCCACAGTGCTTAGTCAGAGGAATCTTAAAATACAAAAAAGAAGTAATACCTCACATAGCTGCATATAGTGCAAAGCGGATGGATCGTGCTTTTACCTCCACAGTGCTGATTCCGAGCAATCTGAAAATACAGAAAGACATGAGACCCTTCCGTGTCCCTTTTCTTCGGAAGTAGCTGTTGGCAGAGCGCAGCGGCGGCCGTGCCGGGCGGCGTGATTTTAGTGCCACCATGCCATTCTTGTTACTGCTTTCTAGCTGGGGAGGGACGCGGCTTCGACCCAGCCGGTGCCCCCCCCACTCCCCTGGGACCACGACCCATGACACGCGGCGAGAACTTGGGCTCCCGGAGGCCCGGAATGCACGGAATTCTACGGAACGTTGAAACACTTCTCTCTAATTAAAAGGTTGCTCCGAATAAAATGATCCTAGGTTGTCCCCCCTTCACCGCTGGAAAAATAAGCTCCCCACCCCTCATTTTACCTTTTGTCTGCAGTGTGTCCCGACGGCGGGGGGGGGGCTCCTGTTTGATGTTTGAAATATAACGACCCCCAGTGCGCCGCAGACGATAATGAAGCACAGATGTGGGCAAATTGCAGGTTGAACAGGAAGCCATGAGACTCAGCCACCGATGGCCACCCACGCCGGGGAGGGGGGGGGGGTCGGGGCCACATCCTACGGCATGTGTGGCTGTCACCCAGAGCTCCAGGTGTCCACCACGGGGGGCACTGGCGAAGGTTTGGGGGACAGTGTAGATGCTACACTTTACAGGTGTTTTAAGCAAACTGCCAATGTATCAGTTCCAAGAACATGATTAACGTCATTAAACGTGATTTATGTTCATCAGTCCTTCTCTCCCTGTTATAACTGTTCAGTGTGCAGGAACAATTCAGTGATTGGGGATTAGTAAAACGATACTTGATTGACTATGATTCGACTTACAACTTCATTACAAACTTTGTAAAAGCACCAAAGAAATGCAAATACATACAGGTCTGTATTGGCAACGAAAATTAAACAAATCACAAAAAAATCGCAATCATCCACATAACGTTACCAACAACCCACCAGAAACTGACACAGATATGGAAAGTGATTTGATGTTTATCTCTGTGTTTCTTTAGTAAAGTGAAGGTGTGATTTTACATTGAATAATACATCTGATATGAAAAACTGAATGGGATATTTGGGGGTTATATATAATGGGTTGCATAACAAAGACCAGCTTTAGCCTGAAAAAGTCATTGCAAAGACGGTAGATCAAGCCTCCGTTAATGTATGACACACCGGTAGATGACAGGGGGACACCAGCCCCACCTCTCCCCGAGTGATCCAGCCCCCCACCCAGGTGACGGGTCCCTGAAACCCTCCGCTCGGGAGCAGGAGCTGTAAAAAGCGGCTGAGAGGCTGGAGAGCAGCGGAGTGACCGGCACCGCAGAGCGCCGAGCGTCCGAAGCGGCGCGCAGTCCGCCTTTATCAGCAAAGGCGCTCTCATTGTTTTCTTCCCCTTTTCACATCTCCGCGCTTTTTCACTTCGCCTTTACCGGGAATTTCGCCCTCAAAATTTACAGCAAACGGTCGAGGGACGAAAAGCACTTTGTTTGAAGTGCGTCTAATTGCTCAATTAATTACAAGCGCGGGGTAAAAATAAATCCTATTTAAAATTCGATGTTGAAAAGATGGAATTTGCAGATGCGGGCTTTAATATGTACATAAAACATTACATTTAAAATTTTATAACACCGATCTTTTGAATCTCTCAGATGAAACGGCATAGTTTGCCCCCTCTCACTCGACTGCCCTAGATTTCCTCACAGATACAGGGCTACAATGCAGGTTTAAACCCAGAAAAATACACAAATATATATATATTTGTATACTTGCATTTAATACTAGTTGTGCTCTTGTTTAAATGATCGGGAAGAAAATCCTAGGTAACCTAACAAAAATAAAAGTATTTTTATCCGAATTACTGGAGGTTTTTCAATGCAAGAATTTTAAAAAGCTTTCTTAGACGCCTCCGTGTTCGAGTCAAAAAACACTGTAACTCACAATCTGCACATTTATGTAACACAGAATAATGTACTTGCAGTTTTAGTTTAAAAACAGTTTCATCTTTTAAAAAAACACAAAGGAAAAAATATTGTGTCTAAAAAGGTTCCCAGAATGTTTACAATCGCCAATGCCTTCAATAGTTTAAGACAAACGGGATGTATATATATATATATACGCGCGCGCGTGGTATGATGCATTAATGATATGTTAAAATCCTCTGTTCATGCATATATTTCATATATATGACATTTGTACAATAATTTGTACAATATATATATATATATATATATATATGTACAATGTATATATACATATATTGCAGATCTGAAGCATGCTTCTGCAGTGAAGCATCTGGTAATACACAGCTGGTGATTCTGCTCCCTTCAAACCGCTTTAATTGTCTGCAGGCCCCTTTGAGCCTCCTGTCCGTCCTCAGCTTGCACCTCCCCGGCGCTTGCGTGCTGTCTGCTGAGCCGGTTACCTGCCATTAGGCAGGGACGAGGTCGCCAAGCGGTGCCACCTTCAGCCGGACCACCAGGGGGCATCAGCTGTTCCACCCATGCTGTGGTTCAGGTGCCAAGGCCTAAGGACCGGACCGGCCACGGGCCCAAAACCCTTTGCCCTCTGTACATGTTTTACCAGAAAAAAAGGGAAGAGGTGAGACAAGCTCACATCCCACTGGGATATTTCTAGACTTCCCTGTATTTCTGGAAAGTGCGCAAAAATGTAGCACAGTGAGTCGTTTCCTGCCATGCATCTGTTTTGCAGAATGTGATTGAGGAAGCTGGGCTTCTGTGCTGCTCTTGCACTTACAAGGATGCTACTGACGGAGGGCCGCAGGGGCCACAACCTGATGCAGCACCTGCTGCACCGGGGTCACTGACATGCAGCTCCAGTGGCGCATGTGCATATCAATGGCCGGAAGCCCATGCGAATACATTCGCAAATTATTACTGACTCACAGCACACCTGGAAAATCTGGCACCAGACTGCAAACACAGTGCATGAAGACTGACCTGCATATGCTGATATGCGCAGGTTCGTTTATGCCTCGTCCATTTGAAATTTCTGACGAAAATGGATGTGCTGCCACCAATCAGCTTAATTTCCAAGGAGGTTTAAGTATGATGCCGTCAACTGCTGATATATGTGAACTCGCACTACAGTTAAAATTCCTTGGCGGTTATTCTTTGAAATGGCAGATGACTAGCGGGACCCACAGGATCGGCCCGGAGCCGGGAGTGTCTCCGCGAGGCCGTCGGAGCGGCTCTCTCCAGAACTTGGCCGCGACCTGGTGGCTGGAATCTGGCCTCATTACCCATGCTGGAAATTTGCATTTCGTAGAGGGACTCGCGATTGGATCCGACAGAGGCATGAGCTCCCTGTCATTCCAACCTGTCACTTTTATCCCGTCACTAAATGACACATGAAGCTTTGCGGGAGAGTGTTCTGGAAGGAGCGAGCGTTGCACTTTGATGCAGAGAATCTGAAAGATTTTTTTTGGCCTTCTCTTTGCTGAAAACTTTGCATTGTGTTAATGAAGTTGGACCGTAACCCATCATTCTCTTCAAAAAATGCACTCTGCGCATTTTAAATGAAGCTGTACTCTGCTTTATCCAGTGTCATTCTTTAAACATACTCACACCCCCTGAGTTTAAACCATGTGTTTCAGCAGCTTCTCTCCATGTCCCCAAACCAACAGCCATTTTTCTGTACAATGATCCATGCTGCTATACAGTACACAGTCACTATTTCCAGAAGTACACTTTAACTTTTTGCTCTCTCTATACAGGACATTTGGTCATGGTCACAGCAGAGGGACGACCGTAGAGTTTCTGGGCTCTGGACCTGTCCCTGAACCGGTTCTGACGACACCCCGATTACGGAATTATAGCAGGCAGATCCCAGCACCACGAGGGCTACAAAGGCCGGGAAATGATGGGGGGGCAGGGGGATACGGGCCTTGTTCGGGTCTATAATCCCGGTCCCCCAGACGGCCGCGAGCCGGCGCCGTGTGTGTGCTGGATTGCGGCCCGTCCCGGGTTTCCCTCCTCATTAGAGGTCGTGGATTAAACCTGCAACTGCTCTAATGCAGCTTTTTAATTTTTAATATTCTTACCCGAATTGTTTCGCTTGCACAAAAGGCGAGTCTTTGTAGTGACAGTGAACAGAGTCGTGCCTCGTGTGACGGATTCTCCGTTAAGCCGCTACGGCGGGAATTTGCTGCTTAAAATGCTTCAGAAAACAAACTTTGAAAAGGTCACCGGCGTGGCTGGATTTGGCCACGGGACAGGAACAGGCAGTGCTCAGAGTGAGTGTCCTTCATCCCTGCCACTGCCGGCGTGTCATTATCACTGAGACCATGAGCCATCAAAGCTCTTCTCCTGAGCGATGTGCAACTCCGAGTACTTACACAACAAGCACGATTCAGAAACTTTGCTGAAGCAAGAAGTGAACTGTTTTAGCAATAAGTACCATTAAAAAAATAAACAAAAACCGAGCATGATGTTATGACAGTCGCCCCCAGGCACAGAAAAGATCAGAGGACATGAGACATTTCTTAGTCTTGGAAATACTCTCAAGGTTTCTGCAGATGGCAGTGATGGTGACAATGTCCAGCACATACCAGTCAAAACGCAAGGTCACTCTCACTCTGCTTGATAGCAACTTTCAAGCAGCAACCATCATGACTAATTAAACTCCTTTATGCTGAGAAAATTGGTACATGCCCACTGTGTCTGAGCTGTACCCAATGTGAATTGTGTCTGGGGTGAGACGTATCCTCTGTGAGCTGTACAAGGCGTCGTGAGAGGAATGAGCTGTGCCCAGTGTCAGCTGTACCTGGTGTGAGCTGTGCCCAGTGTCAGCTGTACCTGGTGTGAGCTGTGCCCTATTTGAGCTGTACCCGGAGTGAGCTTTGCCCTGTGAGCCCCAGGTCAGCTGTACCCTGTGTAACTGGTGTGAGCTGTACCCAGAGTGAACTGCGCCCGGTGTAATCTGTACCCGGTGTAATCTGTACCGGGACTGAGCTGTGCCCTGTGTGCCCAGTGTAATCTGTACCCGGTGTAATCTGTACCCGGTGTAATCTGTACCCGGTGTGAGCTGTGATCTGTGTGAGCTGTACCCGGTGTAATCTGTACCGGGACTGAGCTGTGCCCTGTGTGCCTGGTGTGAGCTGTACCCGGAGTGAACTGTGCCCGGTGTAAGCTGTACCCGGTGTAATCTGTACCCGGTGTGAGCTGTGATCTGTGTGAGCTGTACCCGGTGTGAGCTGTGCCCTGGGTGCCCGGCGTGTGCCCGGTATGCATACATATGTCTCAGCCGCTGCTGTAACCCTCACCCTCCAGTCCTGTGCTTTCCAGCCCCATCTGCCTGATAAAGCTCTTTGTATTTTATTTACTCTCCGCTTGCTTCTCATAACTTGACTCTTTTCCACATTTTAAAGACAAATAGCTAGAAGAAAAGTATAAATTAGCCGTCTCCGATGTGACGTGGTCGAGAGCTTTAACCTTTCGGTGTCCCGCTTAGCAGAGACGCAGCAAGGCCAATCCACGGCAGCAAACGTGATTTATGATGAGGGTCTTTAATTCCCATTTTTAAATAGGTTAGACAGCAATCTGCATACGTCCAAAAGCCCCCGCAGACACCTTTCCCCCCCGTCCGGGGTCCCATGTTTAATATTCAGGGATGATGTTTGTCCACATGCATTTCGCTCCATGTCACCTCAGATTAAATTATTACAGCTCCGCGCTCCTCGCAGGGCCGAGCCCGCGGCCCTTATTTACTGGAATCAATGAAACCATAATGAAAATCCATTTTTCATGCGATCAGCCCCTGCTGCCTTTTATTTAGTTAGCTCTGTCTAAGCAAGCTATTCATTTTGCACAAATGGCACCACGAGAAAGGGAGGCGGCCGGCATCGAAGGGGTTAACGGGGAACGAAGCGCGTGAACTCCACTCGGACTTATTTGGGAGACTCCCGGAGAGCAAATGCAGCCCGTCAGGCAGCCTGTTATGCGCCGCAAAGCCTCCTCGCTGCTGATACATAATGTTAGACAGCAGCAGCGTCAGATTGATTCCAATTCCCTCACAGTTTGACCCGTTCATGCCTTATTATTCTCTGCTGTTATCAACCTTCTGTTCCTGCTTTTATTTTCCCTGATCGTTTATTATTATCATTATTATTAGTAGTAGTATTAAGTACAGTATGCACTGAAATCCGGGCACTGTACGGCACTTTAAAAAGATTATTAAACACAATAACATATTCCATTATTAATGCAAACATGATTTAAAAAGAAACTGATTTGTCATACACACCTGTCATACAATAAATTGGCCAATGAAATCATGCAGAGCAGGATAGGGCGTGAGTGTGTCGTGCGTTAGCGGACGTGTTGCGTGTCACTGTGTTGTCATGGGGCGAGAGGCCCTCTGGCCTGGGCGGGAAAATGCCCCGTTTCACGGGCGTGAAGGAGCCTTTGTGCGTCTGCCGGTTTGGTGAGGCCTCCGCACAATGGGCATGTCTCCCTGCAGTACTGTGACCCCGACTCAGCCGCAATATTCAACCGAGAGCTTTAAAT
Source organism: Mormyrus proboscirostris (assembly GCA_026779585.1). Lineage (NCBI taxonomy): Eukaryota > Metazoa > Chordata > Actinopteri > Osteoglossiformes > Mormyridae > Mormyrus > Mormyrus proboscirostris. The sequence continues at coordinate 279,432 of JAODKF010000106.1, forward strand.
AGAATAAATAATCCTATCTGCGGTCATTTATTATAGCAATTACAAATCTGAATTCTTCCCCCGAGACCATGCATGTCATTAACACATACAGAACTTACAATAAATGTGTCCTTCTGGTCTAATACATAAAATATCATGCATATTACGGAATATTTCTCTGCTGTAGAGGCTCGTGGAGGGTTTACCTGCTAAATTAGTATCAAATCATTAGCAAATTGCTGGTGAATGTGGGTGCTCATATTGTCAATACAGCATAATAATACGTATGATAAATACAATACTGAAAACTTCTAGCACAGGCAGTGGATAATTCAAATGATTAATATAAATGAATAATGGTTAATTAAATGCTTCATTCTGCAGCATCAGGCTGTAGTGCTGGACGGTTTTTATTCTTTATTCTTCTTCTCGCTTGCGTTTGAGGGCTGGGATGAGCAAACTTGGGCACAGGAGTGAAGCTTGGGTTCCTCACAGCCAAAGTTACAAACCAACGTTGCTTAAATTCACTTTCACAAATCCAACTCTTTTTATTTTTCATCTTTATATATAACCCTCGTCCTGGGTTGATCCCCGCTATGTGCCCGTAGATTCTGTGATAGATTCTCCGGACTCCCATGACCCTGCATGGAACAAGTGGGGGTAGAAATCGGATGGATGAACGGATGGGTCTAATTTTCCGAGGGACGTTCAGTAAAGACACTCACTTCTCTGGGGCTACTGTAAGCACATCAGGACAGAGTCAGAGAATAATCATGCTGTGGGAACCATCATTTCTGGCTTCACAGTCATAATTCATGACAATCTGATTTGCTGAAAATCACCTTACCTTGGAGGTAAAAAGTGCCTAATATCTTCCGCACTCCCTGCCCCATTACTACTCGCATCCCCGATTAACGATCGACGTCAACACAGTCACCCATCTGAGATGTCAAACAAGACATCTTGTGTATGAGAATTTGTATGAGAGGCTGTCTATCTGTAGTGTTTTTTTTTTTTTTTGGAAGGGGGGTCATGAAATAAAATTTAATAACTGAATAAAAATGTAAATAAAGATTTGCTTAGAATGACTAGTCCATTAAATAAGCTTCCCTCCCCCTTGAGCTAATACTGTGATACTTCCAGCAAAGCTGATTTGCTATGTGACCTTTGGAAATGTTCTCCTACTTGATTAAAGACGTATTAAATTTGTTTAAATAAACCTCGTCGTAATGGCACATCATTTGTAAGGAGCTATTAGAGGGTGGGAATAGTGCGGCGGTATTTGCATGAAAATGCGCCGCGCTGAAATTGAGGGCCGCGCCGGAATGAGCGTCGACGAGAGGGTGACACTTCCATCATTTTGTGGTGACAAAAAAAGCCAGTGAGATATTCCGCTGAGACCCAGGAGGGGGGGTGGTGATAACGTCACGGCGACAGACCCTGCCTGCTCTGGAGCCACCCGCCGCCCCCTGCCCCGCCCCACTCGCTCTACTTCACCTTGGCAAGCATATCACAGATGAATCGAGACAGAGCATTTAGTTGACGTATTGACAGGCCATCCTCACTGATTAGAGGCTAGATTTAGACATGCATTAAGGCCAACTGCAGCTTCTGATTGCAAAATATGAATATGGCGTAGGTGACACACGCTCAGGGACATGGAAAGCTCAGGGAGCCCAAGACAGAAGGGATATCTCACATTTCGATATGTGAAATAAAGTCCAAATGAAACATTTCAGAATTATATACCCCCTCCCCCCCAGTCTGAGTGTTCATTTCTTAGCTGAGAGGCACATCCAGTCTGAATATAAGCGCCCCCCTACACTTCGAGCCATCACAACGCTGTCAGGCAGATGTTAGGGTTAGGGGTTAGGGCGCAAATGTACGTTTCTTTGCTGAGTGACGTGTGATGCTGAGATGCTTGTGGCTGCATTTTCATGTAATCTGAGATGAACGGCGGGGCAGGTGAGCGAGGCCCATGGCAATCGCACACGCTCACTGCCCTGTGCGTAAGCCCATTCACATTGCCCGTCCACTAAGTTTTCTTTATGTCTCTTCCTAACTCGCAGACTCAATTCCGGGGACCCCGGCTTGGATGCAACGGGGATCGGAGGCGACGGCGGCCCCAGTCAGGTCAGGGGAGCGGAAAATTAACGGCAGAAAGCCGCGGGACCACCCGCCAAGCGGTCAGAGGTCCCGGCCAGCCGGCGTCGTCGCGGCGGGGCTCCATCGCAGGCACGAGGGGGGCCATGTCCCCGACAGATGGAGGGAGGGCACTGCCCATCTTGGGCTTTGAACCAAAGCAGTGGGCCTAAAAGCGACCATGATACGCAGTGGAAGCCACGAGGAGGGGAAAAAAAAACCCAGAACTGCCCCCCGAGAGGCGGTGGTGGCAGAAAGTCCACAGAAAGAACGGCTCTGTCAGTCAGTGAATTAGTTTCATTAAATTAAAGAATAAATAAGAGAATTGTACCAAACATTGTGTATTAGTGTAAATACAGTGCATAAATACAGTGAACTCCATTAAACGTGCGTTACTGTCCTGCATGGGGAATCATCCTCAGCATGCTTGTAAGGTAGGCCTGCGGGAGCCTTCTACCGGAATGTAAGTGGGGGGACCTGACGGGGGGGGGGGGGTGTTTCCAAACAGCCCCCCCCCAACCTGTCTGACAGCAGAAGCATCAGCTGGTGTAATTCGAACCGTCTGGTCAGAGCAAAACGGTGGAAGGGAGAGCACGGCCTGTCGCGTGTGGCTGATTACCTACTCGGGGGCGCCTGGAGAAGCGGAGCGGAGTGCGTGCGCGTGTGTGATTTGGGGGGTGGGGGGCTGATGTAACAGCACCTGACACTTTGGCCCCAGCACGGCGTGCGTCAGCTGGTGATTCACGGCGGGGCCACGGTGGGGCCAGGGCGACGGCACTGCTCCCGCGGAGACGGCCATGTGCTCGCTGCAGCCGCACGCCCAAACGCCCGCGCCCGCTCGCCTGACTCACGCCGTGGGGCGTGGCCCGGCACAGAGAAACCCAGGGCGAGGCGGGGGCCGAGCCACAAGGAGGAAATAAAATAATGGGCTTCAAGGAGCATCACTACAAAAGACCTTTGTTTATTTGTTTCTTTCTTTCTTTCTTTTTTGTTCGTTTATTTGTTTCTTTCTTTCCCATCTTGGCTCAGAACGTCCTGAGTGCGAGTGCACTACCATAAACTCATTTGTAGCTTGTGGTGTTTAGAGAACATCCCATCAGCATCTGCAATAAAGTCTGTGGAGAAAACCCTCGAGCCAGCAGGTAAAGGTGGTGATAGAGTAATGGTGATAAAGACAGTCGGAGGTCACGTAGGGACGGTCACATGACCAGGTACAGGCAGCGATAAAGACAGCGGGAGGTCACGTAGGGACGGTCACATGACCAGGTACAGGCAGCGATAAAGACAGCGGAAGTACACGTGGGGACGGTCACATGACCAGGTACAGGCAG
>JAODKF010000106.1:295878-313025 GCA_026779585.1 Mormyrus proboscirostris
CCCCCCCCCCCCCCCCCCCCCCCCCCCCCCCCCCCCCCCCCCCCCCCCCCCCCCCCCCCCCCCCCCCCCCCCCCGTAGATGCTACCCTGGCTGCTACACGCCTCCGTCAGGGAAACACGTGTGTGATTGATGAGGAACTGTTTGCAAGCCTACGCCGCGATTACCCAGAAAGCACGCTCTGCAGCTGATGTATCCGGCCCCGCCCACCTCCTCAGCACTACATCACGCCGCTAATTGATTTATTTTCTTTATTGGGGTGGGGGGCGGGAGGGGGGCTTCCAGAAGAAGAAGGAAATCACGTCAGATGGTGCGGTATTTTATTCCTTTCAGTAAATATGGACCCCCTCGCTGCCCCCCGGGGCGACCTGACAGTCCTGCTTTTGATTAAATGCAAGCGCGTGGGTGGGGGGGCATAGGTGTGCGTGAGCGCGAGCCTTGGTCTCGCGGCCGCTGGGGAACGCCCCTACTTTCATCTTGTTAATGGACGGCCCTTTACAAACGTCGGCAGTCTACCTGACTGCAATCCTTTAAAGTTTAATTCACTCTACATTTAGCCAGGTCATAAATACCATATTAGGTAGCAGCCACATGTTTTATATGGTCCCTGTGGTGCTGCTTTTGTTTTAATGAAGCCATTTGCAACTTATGAGGGAAAAAGGGAGTCGCATATTTGATGGGATAGATTCGTCAGGCTGATTCCCACTTTGTGTTTTATACATGGGGTGGGGGGGTGAAATAAGGGAGGGGCACCTGTCCAGAGAGTAGGATAACCATGAGACTGCGGAGTACCCTCCCCGCACACGGAAACCACCAGCAGCCATGGGGGGAGGGGGGGTCAGGGCCAGCTGACCCCCAGGTGGGCCCCCATCTCTCTGCTCGCTCTCTCTATGTGGGCCCTGTACCGTCATGAACCTCCATCCGGGGACATACGCCGCGTCACTCAGCCGATGGAGCCCATTGCTGTACCCAGCTCCTTGTCACCCCCCGTCCCCCTCACACAATCCTAAACCAGCCGCTGCACATAAATACCATGCAGAACATCACGCTACAGAGGGCTGCAGAAGACGGCCGAATGCGCTTTAGAAATAAAGTGCGTAAATAGCAGTAATGATTGGAAATGACCCCTTTCCTTCCAGAATTGCAGAGTTTTTCTCTGCTGTTATGTGGAAACATGGCGCCCGAAACACATGCTGTCATCCCCCTTTGGGTGCGAGCTGCCATTACAGCAGCAGCAGCAATGGGATTGGCTGCTCCACCACGTTCGCTTTACTGTTACTGGCCAAAACCTGGAGGTTGGGCTTCCACACTAAACGCCCCGCCCATGCCCCAGAAACACGACACAGTGGCCCATGTGAGACATAAGGGGGCGGGATGGAGTGTGTCCTGGGGGCCAGGTCTGTTAGATCCTGGAAAATCTCACTAATGATCATTTGGATCACTCGGGAATTAGGGGCACCCCCCCCGGGGATTTTTCTGGGAGCAGAGCGGACATCTTCAGCCTTGCTGAATAACTTCATTCACCACAAAACACACATCTCTGGGAGGGGCGCTGGTCACATGGCTCCATTAGTCACATTTTACTGATTAAATTACATGCTCATTTCAGCAGAATTCCTAATTTCATGGCATTGCTGGAAAACAAAGCCCGAAATTCCCCTTTTTTGAGGGGCTTCTGAGTCGCACAGACAAATCGAAAGTGCTCAACCTGACCCGGGCTTTATGATATTAATGTACGAACATTACGACGCAGACACCGAGCTGTGTGTCAAAAACTCCCCGTTTCTTAACTGCGCTAATCCATCGGAGATTCACACACGATGCATCTACCGGCAATGAGGTGGCAACGAGTGACAGCGGCTAATGAACGTCCACACGCCGGCACCTAAATCTCTCTCTGGCAGCTTGAGAACCGCCAGTGAAATTAATCATAGACACTGAGGGAAAAGGACTTTCAGAGCTTAGGAGAGAGAAAAACGACATGATGAAAATGTTATTTACCGCTTTCCCTGCGGTATTAATGCATGTGTTTGCTCTGAGGTATGCTGGCAGAGCTGTAATGGAGTTATGTCACGCGTGGCCTATCAGACAGGGAGTTGGGGGTGTGAACACGGGCCCCAGGTGTCAACGCGGCCCTGCCGTGTGAGTCCTGCTTCATAGCTGGTGCACAACACCTCCCAAAAAATGCTCACAAAATATGATATGCCACTTTGGTGATTTTGGAAGTGTTTTGGGTGCATTTAGATTGATCTGGCCTGGCTTGCACTGCCAGGGCCATCATCACCTTGGAGAACATATCAATAATCCGAAGTAACAGTAAAGTTACCCCAGACGAGAGGGACATGGATGAAGTGTGACCTGCATCACAGTGAGTGTCGACATGAGCAGGCTACAAGCGGTGAGACATGTGCCATGATTGCAAAGGGAAAGAAATATCTAAAATAGCACAGTTAGATATGTCTGAGGAAAGTGCTGTATTATCTGACAGACAGACATATATCATCTACATACATATCAAGTTCTCTAACCTGTCCTACAACCCATACTGGGCTATAAGTGTCAAATATGGAACCCTGATGGCTTTGAGCATGTGAGCATAGTGTGAGTATGGTAATTATGCTAACTAATAAAGTCTGAACGCTTAAAGGATAGATATGCACAGAGCAGGTGGACAGCCTGGCCACATCCTCTGCTCACTAGCACCCCCTACAGGTCTGACTGTATAAAAACAAAGCGTTTAATCGCCAGCATGAACGCAAACAGTAAGTGGGCATATGCAGACAAAGGTCAGCCCCCATACACACACCCCCTCCTAGGCCCCATAATGCCCTGAGCCAGGAGGGTTGATTATCCCTCATTGGACTTCCTAAAAGCTCCTAAGTAGGGAGGAGGGTCAGTGGCAGACGGCGATACCCTGTGCTGTGGCTCGTCCCGGTGATGGCTAACACAGTGCGACATCTACAGCGCCATCACAGATTGATGATGAATGATTTACAGCTCTCACCACGAGGCCGCAAGCCCAGGCCGGTCCAGGCGCCTCCTCCATTTGGGTGTGGACTCTCCTCAAGCAGACCCCCCGGGGGTTGTAGACAGCGTCATCACACCGTTACTGGTGTCCCACGGAGACAGATGGTGGGGCACCAGTACTACATACCTCCCTGCCCATCTTACCCCCTACCCTCCTATCTATGTCGCTGTATTTTCTGTTTACATTGACATTGCACCTTTGATGGGTTGCCGACCCACCCTGGGTTTTTCCTTGCCCTGCTGGCCGTAGCTCCCGGGATTCGCTCCAGACCCCCACGACCCTGCGCAGGACCGGCTGGTTTGGAGTTTTATGAAATGCTGTGTATGAATGTTCCTAGGATGCTGCCTGACATTAAAAGAATGGGTTCCTCTTGAGGACATTTGATTTTTTTTTTTTTTCAATATGCTGTGCCAGAAAATCTAAACGTATAAGACCAAGAAGAGTATGAAGGATCCCTCAGGACGTTTAGAAAAGCCTTGCCCACAGCAGCTGAACAACGTGTTGAACAAACACACGTTGCCTCCCTTTCTTATTGAGGGCAGCTGCACTCGTCCCATGAAGCATTAAACACATAAACACAGCCTGTGTTTAGGAGGTGAGCCCACACACCGCAGGCAGCTCAGTCCAAAGCCATAAAGTCGATCAACTCAGGGGGGAAAAGATTCAGTTCGGCCGTGCGGTCCCACATCTCCCAGGTCACCCAGACCTCCCACAATTCCCATGATCCTTTGCACCAATAAATCTCGACGGGGCACTCTTGGCAGTCGCTGGACCCAGCTGCCTTGGAGGATGTTGACAGTGCAGTATGTCACAGCTATGATGAGTGTCTCCACGGTGACACGGAAGGGACGCTATGCTCTTTCATACTCGGGACATGTGCAGTGTGGTCAGACGGCTCGTTCAGCGCCAAGCAGGATCTCCTGAGGGAATTCTTTCCTTTTGCTGACATTTTGTGTCTCCTTCAAGGCACCATTGGAGAAATTAGAGCCACTTTCAAGAATTAAAAGAGCATGTTCTGTGTTAAGTCCCCTTTTTCCATTCTTATCATATCACATTTATGCGATACGCTTACATTAAACAATCATTCACAATTAATTTTTCCAGAAGAAAGCCCTCAGAACAGTAAACAGTGTCGTTTCTAAACACAAAGTGGCTCTTAATTCGTCTGTGGGCTTTTCTGACATGGAACAGAAGCATCAGGAATTAGATGAGGAAACGATTGACTCAAACGTGCCCCCTTTAGATGTACACATCCCACACTGCACAGAGAATGCGACTTAATCGTCTGCAAAAGGCTGTTATCTTAAATGACAAACCATAAAATTTCTTTGGAAATCCCAGAATATCGCCAGGCTACTGGGCACATCACACACACACACACACACACACACACAACAAGCAGTAAGTATATATTTCGTCATTGTATGGTTACAAGGGTTTGGTCAGTTACAATGATATATTTCAGTACTGCAAGCTCCCAAAAGCAGACTAACACTTATTTATTGCCAACAAAAACTCTTTTCACACTAATACAAGAGTCTTTTCTGATAGCCTTCCCTTTTTCTGAGATTTAATTAATGTTTAAACCCATTACAATTCAGTCAATTAAAGAACATCACTGGCTTAAAAGCATAATTCATCTGTCTCGGGATCTCTGTGTCCAGGGGAGCTTTCGGACTGATTTGCCGGCTTCTGTCCCTCCATCTGCACGGAGACGGCGAAGTCAGGCCCCTTACATCAAGTGTAGTATTTCATTTCGGGCCGGGGTAAACATGAGCGCCGATCCTAATTAAGAATTACAGAGCACTCAAGCAAAGCCCATAACACTCGAGCCATCGAGGATACGGCCATTTCTTTCCGTAATGCATGTTTCGCTTGTAATGTGTTGTGCGGCTTAAATTGGGGCTTCGGTGATACATGCTAAATGCAATAATGACGTTATTGTGACAAACAATGTATTTGTAAAGCTGTAATTTACCTTAGGGGTCATTAAGTGTCCGATCCGCTGACTAATTTGAATTGGTCGTATGTTTTGGGGTGCAGGAAGTCGATGTCGTGTTACTGTTTGATCATGGAAAAAAATGGAGGGGACTTAAGTTTGCCGGGAAAAAGGAGACTGTCTTTGGCCGGTACCGTAGTGGCGGCGCGTGGCGGCGAGCTGCAACAGCTGCAGCAAGCGAATGCGGGCCTGCCGTGCGACCAGACGCATGACCGGCAGCGCTCTCTAAGGAGCTGTAGTTTCCACCGGCCAGTTCTGACAAGGCAGTGTATGAAACGTGCGGCCACAATGCCAGGCAGGTTGTGCCCCCTCCCCCCCCCCGCACTATCGCTGCTCTCAGTGGGCATGAGGCAGGCCTTGTTTTCAGGCGTGAGGTTCTAGATTCTTCCTGTCTCTTCGTCTCCATGTCACCTACATTCACAATGAAAGACCCCCCCCCGTCCCCACCAAGCACTGCCTGCTGACACACACCATTCCCCCCACCTTTGTCCCAACCCCCCCTGGATGAGCGCAGCCCCTCCTTAGCGTTAGCGCCGTTTGGTCGCTCCACAGTGCACCGCGGCTATGCTAATGGACTCACAGCAGCCGGGGCTAAAATGGCCATTCTGGGTCTAATTCAGTCATTAAGGTCTTGCTAATGCGCCGCCCTACTGGTGGCCGGCATGATGGATGCCTCTAGGGCACAAACGACTACCTTAGGCGAGGGCTTTTCCCGGGATTTATGCTGGCATGCAGACAGGGGCCCCTGCCTTCTGACGGAGCTGTGAAGCTTCTTCGGATCCGTGTCATTTCTTAACCATTTAACACCCTGACTCTATTGTGATGAGGCAGTGTTATGTTTTCTTTGCTAAGAAAACATCGTTACTCATCAAGGGGAGAGTTTTGTGTGCCAAAATAGTCAATAGGAATGTAAAGCTGACATCTCTCTCCCCGGGAGTTTTATGGTAGGAGCAGATTAAATATTTAACTGACAGATAAGGGCTCAAGACGAACGGCCAGTCAATGCTGTCAATAATAGGCACTTGTCCTTTATTTAACTTCATCTGTTTTTTTCCCGTGCTGGCCGTTCATGCCATGTCCCCCCTGTCTCATCGCGACCTCTCTACTCTCTCTGTGTTGCCCAACCGGGGGTCCAGATGGTCGGCAGCGGCCATAAATGTTGCTGTCCTGGAATGTGTCCACCCCAGCGGGCAAGGAGTGCTGCATCATGGGATACACACAGAGAAATGACACGCCGTTACTTTGGGGCGTGCTGATTGGACAGGGGAAGGTGCCCCCTTCGGTGTGCAGCCAATAAGCTCAGTTGTAACTTTGCAATGTACCCAGTTCATGTCACAGAAATTATCTGTACAGTACATGTTACATACGTATACTTAGAGGGCATGTCCTTGAACATCACCCTACGGTCGCTTTCAGTGCAATATCCTTTTTACAAGCGTCCATCCATTTTGCCGGGAATAAACCTGGCATCTTTTGGTGAGACTGCACACATGTTCGAGGCAATTTATTACAACGTATCTCCAAAATCCAGAGCAACCGCTACCCAGTACCGTGAGCATCCAGCTCTCCTCATACGCACGTGCTTAACGCCGGCCCTGAAGCTGAGCTGACTACCACATGTTTGAAGGCTCAGTCTCATCTCCACCGCGTGTTTTGACTGTACTGCTTTCTGACACTTTCGGAGGCCCATTAAAAATGCGTGAAGCAGCCCTAATATCACATCCATGTGCTTTTACACCACGAGAAGGACTCTTCAAACAGAACGTACACTCTACACTCCATTCCAGCTCTCGTCCTTTTTTGACAGTTTTGTGGGTGACAGGTTTGACATTAAACAGGCAGACGATGAAAATCACGTGTAGAGACAAAACCGATGGACAAAGAACATTTTACAAAGGAGAAGCATTTCTCCTAAAAGTCAAGGACGGATCCTAAATTATTAGCAGTCGGGTTTAATGCACTCAGACGGCTTTAATTAGGCCCCTGGGGTCTCACTCAAAAACAGAGGTACCGCAATATCATGGCCCAGCCTGACTGTCCAAAGCGGTGAATGATGAATGCTTTCGCTTATCAACAGTGTGTGTGTGATATATGAGATGTATTAATAATCAGTGTTTAGTTACACCATATGCTTGGGCAGTCCTGCCAAAGAGTTTAGGTAGAAGGACTAACTGCAGAGTTAGGCTTCCAAATGTAGCAGAATGGTGCTCTGTGCTGAAAAATGGTCAAAACGCAACATGGCAGCCAGATCCCGGCCAATGGGCCGAGGGAGATGCTAATAGGCTCTGTCATTGTCTAAACACGTGTAGGTGTCGGACACCTCTGCGAGACTGTTTGGCAAAACAGACGTTAGTATGCATTATGTCTGACAAAGCTGAGGAACCTGACCCCTGGACGATTGGCAATTAGCGCTTTTCTGCTCGGTTATGCCTATTTGCTACGAATGTCTGAAAAGGGAAGTGCATTCAAACACATAGGAAACCATAAAAGCACCAAAACCCAAATGATTAGCCAAGTGAAGAATTTACATTTTATTTATATAAGCAGTTCTGTTGCTTCAGACACCTGTGAGGCACTGGATGGTACCCAAGCTGCGTCACGTGACCTGGGTCACATGGCGAGGTCCGTGTCAGAATTCAAAGCTTCAGACCTTGAACCCATATGTAGCGTGCTGGGGATTTAACGCTGCTTTCGGATGTGCTGGTCCCCAGGATCTTACTGCAGCCTGAATATTTCATTAAAGCCTCAATATTTCTGGCACAGCAGAGACTGTGTTTGCAATAACTATTTATAACCAAACATTGCTGTTGAGAGCCTTGTATTCTATATCCGTCTACATTCACAGATAGTGTAAATATTAGCTTAGCTATTCTTGTTAACAGAATAAACACTGGCATGTCTATAAAACCACAAATATAGCCCTCTGCATTAACACACAATGGTCACATTGAAGGAAATGAATATAATCTGGGTTTAACTTCTAAGGAAATGGCAGCTCTGTTTCATTGTCACATGACACACGCAGTGGCGATCGAGATTACGGCTGGCCTAGTGGTCGTCTCTGTGTTTTTTCGCTAACTCGTCCCAACGGCAGGGCGCAATGCCACAATAATCTCATCAGCGCCACTGGAAAACCCTAAGCTTTCAGTACCGTAACAGTCAAACGGAACATGTGACCTTCAAACGGCCTGGCCGTCCCTGGTCGCTCGGACGCGGTCCCAGCTGTCAGGCTCGAGCCAAAGCAGGCCGGCAGCAGCAGTGCAGTCAGAGCGGCTCTGTAAAAACACCGCCAATCGTCTCCGGGACATCCGCGCAGAAGGTGAGCGGGATGGCTGCTTGCCCATCTCAGTCTCCTTGTTTCTGACGCCTCCGAAATAACCATCCATTTTGAACGCGCGGAAAAATCGTTGTCAACCGTTTTAGCAGCATGTATGTTAATGAACGACTGCTGACCAGTTTGGCTGATTGTAGTGATGATATTGTCACACCAGGAAACAACAATCAAATGGTACAATATACCACAGATGTCAGCGTCAGCTTGTTAAAATAGGCTCGCAAATGATTGGTGTGAATGCAGAGCAAATATACAATTGTTATCCATTGCTTTCCTGTTATTCTAATTCAGCTTAATCTTTGGCTCGCTTCCCCTCCTACAGTTTTCCAGATATTGACCCCAAATCTTGTACCTGACTAGGGTACAGCTTTTTGGTACTTCATTTTATGCCTCCACGTGGGAATTTGTAATCAGAAGGCTGCCACTTTGATGCTCAGCATTCCTTTGCCACCAAACTTCACAGGCTGCCTCAGACCAGGTCCTGCAAAAACTCTACAAAGAGAAATTGACCCGCACTAATCTTTTAGCCCTGTTTTTCTCATCAAGCCATCCACCCATTGACTTCTCGACACTCAGTCGCTGTACATGCCGCAGCCACCAAACTTGATAAGCAAATATAATGTCATGTCGCAGAACAATGGCAGTCAAATTGGCCCACACTTGTCTTTTTGTCACTTTTATCCATCCTTTCTTTCGCTGACTTCCATTAAAGTTTCAGAGGGTTCACAGTCAGTAGCTGTCCATTCCACAGCCACCATATCACAAAAGCTACCTTAGGCCACGTCATTCAACCCTCAACACTTGTCTGTTCATTGGGCTTTTCCATCTCTGCTGTGGAGGAATCACACTCGCATTTTCTTCAGGAAAATGCACTTTTCTAAATATTGCTAAACCCTTTCCCTCCAAACACTTCCAGTCCTGTTTTATATTACACACATCCTGTGTCCATTCCCCTGATTTCTAAATGAATTGAGAAGTACGTAGCATATGAGACACGGCCACCATCCTATCACAGTAAAGTAATGCTGCTTTTAATATAATAGCAAGAGCATTGTTTCAGACCCTTGTGCCCTCAGTGAGGTCATCCTGCGGTGAAGGCAACTGGGCTCTGGATCTTCATGCGTGAGGAGGTCTGATGAAGAGGGAGGCGTCGGACCTGCTTGCCCGTAGCCTCCCCGACGTCAGAAAGTGGTGCAAGGGCACGTCCCATGTAGTGTGGTCTCCTTTAATATCAAAGAGTTTCCCCAGCAAGCGCCGCGAACCCGCGCACACTCCACATCCCACCAAAGGAACTTGCTTTAAGGGAGTCAAAGAATAAACACATTTGGCGCTCGCCTATTTGATCTCCTCCGGAGGGTCTAATTATCAATAATGAATATCAAATGGACAGGAAGCAGCCCTGTTATATAATATCAAGCCTGTAATGTCAGGCACGTCAACCTGTGCGAGGGAAGGATTGGCAGCCGCACTCTCTGGAGGAGGAATGCTAATCATTGAGTAAGGTGAACACATGTGACACAGAAAACAGGAAGTAATGGCCAACATATGTCCAATTTTCTACATTATTTACCTTTCATTAGGAATTGTTCCCAGACAAAGAGGAATGAAAGCCTTCCAAATGAGGCAACCTTAGAATTCCAGTCCTTTGATAGAAGTAGCCAGATTTTTTAATATGATTATTAAGCGGCTTGAGGGTTTGCTTTCAAAGCGTCCACATGAGCGATTTGCGAAAGAGGGGAAAACATTTGGGGAAAGGTCATAAATCAAAGTCAGGGGGGCTGAGGAACACACCTGCAACTCAGAGGTGGGGGCTGACGTGCCGCGGGCAGGAAGGCATCACTGACATCGGACCATCGCCCGAACCAAGCCACACTACTGCTGAGCTGAACCCGGCTAGCCGGCCTGCAGCTTCCTGCCTGCTAGGATGCAGCCCCAGGAAGAGTCGCAGAGCAGCAATTCCTGGCCCTTTTCTAGGTGATACTGATTTGTTTTCAAATTGACTTTTGATAGCACAATTTGGCCTGATAAAGATCTTAATGAGGAATGAAAGCATTCTTTGTAGGCTCTTTTTAAAGCCATGCCTTTTATTTGCATTAAAAAGTTAAGTTTGCGACGGAAATGTGTCTCGTAAAGATAAGTGCGACTTATTTCATTCGCCAGGCTGTCACATGCTCGTAGCTTTGAAGCTGCAAATTAATGACGGACGAAAACAGTAACTGTTTTTACGGAGGGAGAATGACCCCTTACTAATGGTGCACTGAGAATGTCATCTGTCTGCTACATCTAATTATGTGAATCGTGCAGTTTGAAAAGTGTCTTAAGGCTGTTTGGAAATAAAAGGCACATTTAAATGCAGAACGCTTTGAAAATTATAGATCCCTCAAAATACCTACCATAGACACTTTCTCCCCCATCCTGGTCTATGTCATCCTGCTGATACAACTCATTATGTTAATTTCATGCAATGAAGGAAAGTCAAGTCCATTTAAAAAAAAAAGGAAAGAAGAAGAAGAATTCAAGAGGCCTGGTTTTGGTAATAAACAGACCTTTTACACAAGAAGAAGTACTCAGAAATGAAACAGAACCACTCTTGTGCTAAATATGCAACGCGGGTCCGGAGTGATGGTCCGTCATTTTTTGCTGGCTAGGTCATTCAGCTGTGGGTATGAAGGGCCGTCATTGAGAAAAACCCATTTGCATAAAGCTGGTGTCAACATCAGCGGATGACTCTATTCCGCTATTGTCCGGCACAATGTGGGAACAGAAACTTAAGACGTGTTATTGCCAGTCGCTTCCTTAACCTGCTGTGCTGATCGATTGTGAGTAAAATCCATCTCATGAACCTCAGCACGCCCCATTCTGTACTGCCGGAGTACAGTATCAGCCAGTTCCTCTCGCCGCGCCAAGTTATCGCTCGATTAGACGCAATGGCGCTGAATGGCCTGCCCTTTTTCCTTGGTTGTTTTGCACAGATAAAATGTATAAATGGAAAGGTTATTTCAGAGTTTAGCCACAGCCATTTCTGCATTCACGCTTTTCCCTCTCCGAACAGTTTCACCTGTACGATTGCTCCAACCTATTAGCATTCAGAAACGTCTGGTCTCCTGTTTTGATTAATATTACTTGATTGCTCATTAAGATTTGCACTGCTTCTGCACTGCTGCTATATAAACATGGAGTTTTTGCATCTCATCATACAAACTTTTTGATTTCCTGATTCACAGGGGCCAGCCACCCCTGTGTAATTACACAGGTTACCAAATTACGCTGGAATTGTGGGCTCTGATTTCCACCATTACGATGTGTACAGTCAGAGCAAGAAAAGCAAACATCACAGGCCACGTTTATTCAGTACTTACAGCAGGCATTCAAACCTGTTTAATTGTTTTTAAGTATGTAAATTATCATTCTTCCCAGACGTTTCTTTTTTAAATCTCTGAATGGGAAATGCACAAAGTGATACTGAGATAGCAGTCTTCTGGGGGTCTGTGACATGGAAGGGATGACTGTGAAATGTCCGGAAAGGCCCGGAAAAACAGTCACACGTGCCTATAGCGTAACAGTAAATATAAGCCATAGACAGCCGGGTTTACAGCAATTGATATAAAACTTTGAAAGATTAGTTTGTTACAGAAAATGAGAATGAAAATAATAATTTCTTAACAGCTGACATGTCATCACATTTAAAGTCATTTATGTTCTGAAGCAACTCATCGATATGTGCACTAAGTCAGCGGGTTTGAATCCCAAACCAGCTGAAATAAGCCCTTAAACCAAAGACCGACATGTATGAATGCTATCAGTGCCGTGGATATTCTGTACGCCTGCAGCAGTGCCAAGAGCTGGAAAAAAGCAGTTTGTTTTCTCGGGCAGATCTCTAGCAGCCGGCACTGGCGTGGCAAAGCCCCCCTCTCCTGGTCACAAAGCCTCCTTCCTGTCCGTTACGGGTTATGATGTGCGAATGAAGGCTTTCCCATGCAGTAATGGCTGTATGCTGAGATTTCGAGTGCTGGTTCATGACATTCTCATTTTGGGTGTAATTTCATGGTTGTCTTCTTGAATGAAGATATTGGCTGCTCTGAAGCAGGAGGTCAGACTTGCCTGCTCCCTTTCAGCATTGTTACGAAGTATGTTTCCTTTCACTTGATGAAAAGTAATCCATCATTTACACCCCTGAATTCTGCCAGCGTGCCCCCCAAAC
This sequence comes from Mormyrus proboscirostris, assembly GCA_026779585.1. Classification (NCBI taxonomy): domain Eukaryota; kingdom Metazoa; phylum Chordata; class Actinopteri; order Osteoglossiformes; family Mormyridae; genus Mormyrus; species Mormyrus proboscirostris. Next base: position 308,438 of record JAODKF010000106.1, read on the forward strand.
CCCCCTCCCCCATCCCCCCACCCCGATCCTCTTTTAAACAACTTTTCCCGTCCCTGTGGTACCTTGAGCTGCTGAAAGAGATAAATAGGTCCAATCTGACGGGAGGCCTCGGATCTGGGGAGCGGGTCCGATTCGGGGGAGTTTCGCGGGCCCTGCATCATGACGGACTTTGCCACCTCTCTACCTCTGCGGGTCAGACCCTGTGCACTCAGACATCCTTCGGGATTCCCAGAGTGCCTTTGGCATCCAGTGGGGCATGCCAGCTTAAAATTGATCCTCCCCCCCACGCCACCCCCACTTTAAGATCTGTCAAGTTCCCTTAAGGGATGCAGCTGACAGCCAGCGGGGCTCGGCCAATCAGGGGGCAGCGGACGCGTAAAAAGACACCTAGGGGAACTTCCTGTGCTTTCAGAGGCCGGAGGTACAGAGGAGTCCACCACGTCGGGTCGGGGTGCGGTTGCTAAGATACGCCATTCGGCGCTGGAGCCCTTTCCTGCAGCCCGCTCTCTTGTCTGAACTGGCAGAATAAAATTAATTGACTCAAGGGCCCCCGAACTCACTTTTAATTGTGTTTCATTTAATCGCTGTTTCCTGTTTGAAAGTCCAAACGCCAGGGGGATGCCATTTCTTGAGGTTTTTCAGAGACATTTCTTCTGTGTGAGCCTCTATCTGATGGAGAGTCATTCATGAGAAGTGTTTGCTTTGCTTTTAATCACTGGCTGTTTAGCGAGTCAGGAAAAGGCTGTAACACAAACAATGTGATTTGTGTCGGAACACGGTATGAAGCTGCTGGCTCGAGCTGCGACTTCATGCTATTTAATTCTCCAGCAGTAAACCTCAGCTGGACTCCAGGGTCCAATCACAGGCCTCGAGCGTCACAAAGAGGTGAACGGAGGGGGGAGCCGGCCCCATCCTCATGGCCTTCCTCATCCTGGGTCATCTGCTGTAGCATCACTGCAGTGACACCCCTCATTTGCCTGGAAACGCAATCGATATAATCTGGCGATAAGATCAAAGACAGTCCACAGGCCAAGGTGTAAACAGGGACAGGTTTCTTTTTTTTTTTTTGGGGACCCCACTCAAAAAAGCCCCCCCCCACCCCTATGCTGCTTATTGTAGTGGCTGTTTGTGGCCATGAGGGGGCTCCATACCTTGGGGGGGGGGCGGGCTCACACGGATACATAGTTTGAGTGAGTTAAGTCCAGATAGTCCATATATACACAGACGATCTGACGTTTACCATCAAGAAATCTCTAAATATGGCTTGAATTACACATCATTTTAAAATATAAATATTATAGGTTTTCATTTCCCCTGGTTTCAGTTATTTAAGTAACTGCGTTTATCCCGTCAAGCTGTATTTACATAGTGATGGCAAAAAGAAAAAAGTAAAATACTAATATTTATATATACTTAAATGCTGATTTATAGTATACTACATATATACTACATGCACTATATAGTATAGTGGTCCCAAACGTCGCCATGGCAGCACTTCGAGGCTCAGCTCTCAGCCCCTTCCCCACAGGGCCCTGTGTGCCCAGGCGGCCTCGGGATGGCAGGGCACCAGCTCCAAACGGCATCATGCATCACTGCATAAAGTGGGTCCTACAGATCATCACCGTAACAAACACGCATCCGTGCGGATCACATGGAAAGAGCACTGCCGCTCAGAAAGGGAGCTGGGAGACTGCACTAAAGACAGCTTTATATCCTAAATCACCATAACACTCCAAATAAGGAATTTGCAGTCATTTACAACCGAGGTACATCCTGTTATGCTACTTACTGCCTTACTAAATTATTGAGATTCATAAAAATTGTGGCCAATCTGACGTGCGCATAAATGTGGCCTTTGTCATGTGACACGGACTGGTGTCTGTAGACCAATGAAAAGACATTTTCCTGCCTGCTGGCTGGCGGTTTGGTTGTGGGGCTGAGTGGCCGCTGGTGAACGACCGTCCACGGTGAGGGCTTTCAGAAATGGGCCTGGCAGCCATTGTGTGAATCTGAAAACTGTGGCTTCCTTTCCTAAAGTCATCAAATCCAGACGTTGGGCTCTAAGGATGACGTTCGTGCCTGACGGGACATCTTCTGAATGGCGTCGATAACAGTAATAGGAAAGTTGCATTCAATGCATTTTCACTGCATGTTACTGGGGTACATGTTCCCGCAGTCACTGATGAGTGTGAGCATTTCAGACAGGGTCACCACAACTATCCACCCTCTCTAGATACTCTAAGACCTCCATCTATAGGGAGGAAATGTGTCTTCCTCCGCACCACCCAAAAACAGATACTTAAAAAAAAAAAAAACTTATTACTTGCCAATTTTCCACACTTCCTTTCATCATTAATCAAAAATTAGTTTTTAATGCAAAGAGTATTTCTAATCATGTTAGGGTCTGCATGATTCAGATACTATCATAATTACAATTAGATTACGTTACCGCAATCAGAGAAAGGGGCTCGTTAAGGGAAGGAATATAAATTGCTTTAGTTTTACAAGTACTGAGCAAGCAGAAACTGGAATTAATCTCCATTAAAAAAAAAAAGTTGCCTCTCTTGTAGAACCACAAAATACGTAATTTTTTCAAAGCGATCAATAAAAACTAAGGAAAAAGGTGATGAAGACCTCTGGGTTTCCCAACCTGCTCCTTCTGATATCATACTCCACAAAATATCACCTTGGGTTTGGGGAAGGAGGCTCTTATTGCCTTTTGAGTCAAAAGTCAACAAACGTCAACCCGAAGTGTCTTTATTGTCATCTTCAGCTCTGTGTGGGTCATGGCATTTCCATCTATTAGTCAGCGTGCAAGAAACAGTTTTAAATGGAATATGAATATGCAAGACATTAAAACCTGACATACTGTGGCGTGGACTTCAGGCAGAGATGTTTAACATGGGCATAAGAAATGTCTTTGAACACTCATAGCTTAGGGGGACAGTTTGAGTTCTTGGAGTCCATTTAGCATCGTCTGGGATTTGTGGGTCAAAGTTTCCCAGACAAGGACTCTCATTTGCGAGACATGCATGATGGTTTCGATGTCCTCTGCAGGTAATGTGATACTTAGCTCGCGTTGGGTATCACTGAGTTTAATGCTCTACTGACATTATGTGGATCCTGCGGCTCTGTGGTTCCAGTGGCATTATGTGGATCCTGTGGTTCCAGCGGCATTATGTGGATCCTGTGGTTCCAGTGACTCTGAGGTGTGAGTTTAAAGTCCATCTGACACTCACTCTTAGACCCCGATTCTAACTGAATCAAGTCACCCCCATTCCCATCATTACACACAAAGAAATCCAGCGATATGTGGCTTTAGCTGAATTTGTGCATTTTGGACACAATCAGACACTATATATTAAATAACAAATGCTCTGCTATCTTTTTCTTCAGCAGATGCCCATAAACCATGTGATGAAATAGTAGAGGAGTAAAATTCCTCATGGACACTCCTGTGTATTTACAGGGTTTTCTGCTTGTGAAAGGTCATTCCCAGGTTAATGCCTTGTCCTGAATGAACAGCCATTCTCATTGCACACATTTACTTCCTTGAAGAATGATCATTCCAATTAGTGCAAGAATATTCATGAAATTTTAAAGCGACTAAAGCTTTATCGTGGAAAATAAAGGAATCCTAAATCACGTAAATAATCCTAGTATACTTGCAGATACAGCCAGTATACATTTGTACTGCAGATGCACTCCTTTCGCTCAGCTGCTGAGGCTACAGCGTTCATTATTAACAATTTAGACACATGCTCTAACAAATATGACACCTGGTATGCCAGAATGTTCCATCTAATGCTGGCATCCAAACGTGCAACTTTTAACATCACAATAATGACACTGCTCGGGATTCATCGACTCGGGATTACACGACTCGGGATTACACGACTCGGGATTACACGACACAAATGAAATATGAACATCAAGCAAACAAATGATCCAGAAGATTTTAGAAGGTTAACCTTAGCAAAATCATATCTAGGTGATGGAGGCTTTTGCAATTTAATTACACATAGTGGTCGGCCTGTCAGCTGTTAACTGCAACTAACAAGCTCACAAGAGATAATCTGCATATTTAATCAGAAATAAGATTACTGAATTAACCGCTCAGTTCATAATCTGATCCCCTTAAGATGTTGACAGTAATTTACCCCAGTTTCTGTCTGGTAAACCTTACGACGGAAAAGATTTTAAATACCACACCTGCACTGCCACGCAAGAAGGACATAAATCGCTGGTGTATACCATCAATCTGTCACATGCGATCTAGCCGCTGCCATCATTCCGAGCTGTAATTTTTGTCCAAAGCAAAGTCATTAGTGCATATAACACAACTCCTGCTAACAAACAGTGTCACCAAAGATGTCTTTGGGTTGTCAGTGTCAATAAATGCCATTATCCTAAAACCTTTACAAATACGGTGTGTGCTTTATGTCTCACATGCTTTCAGATTTCATTTCATCCGTAAGCACTGATGTGTTAAGTTCCAGTTTAAATGGGACGCTCGATAAAGATGGATGTGCTGAAAGTTTACTTCAGTATGTGTATCTGTCTGGATGGGGGGGGGGGGGGGGGGGGG
>JAODKF010000106.1:356190-366572 GCA_026779585.1 Mormyrus proboscirostris
CCCCCCTCCCGTTTTAGCCGTCGAGGCTCCCGTACACGCCGGGTGCACTCACTGCACGCAGATTACTCAAGCTGGGCCTCCTGGTGTAGTCATGAGGAAGAAAAGAGCTCCGGCTTAATTATGTGAGCGGGACCTGCAGCTACAATAACTGTTTGGGCAAACGGGCGGGAAAACGTGTTCAGTCGCCGTTTGTGCTTCTTTGATACCCCCCTGGGGGACAAATAACCTGACAGGATTTATTTAAGTGTGTTTGAGTAATGCTAAAAGCCCACTTACAATCTGCTATAGACACAGAAACGGCTCCTATTAATTGGATGGTATCATGACTATCAGTGAGTTTTAACAGGGCGCATTGTGGCTGACGTAGGATGCCGAAACAAGGCAGACCCTAAATTTAGAGCAGAACAGTTAGTGCCCACATTATGGTGATTTACTCCATGCAATGAATAGTAAAACTTTGTCCACAAAGTGAAAACGCGCGCGCGCGCACACACATTAATGCATACTCCTTAAATCCCTCATTCTGAAGGGAAAACTTCTATTTCTAACCTTCTTAAAAGTTTCGGTGCTATTTATTATAGTGTTAATAAGACAGCGTCACTTTGGCCAGATTCGTGCTTTGCCTGTCAGGCTGGGGGGGAGGGATGGGGGCTCAGATCAGACCCCTTTGTCTGTCTTTAAAAGATTGTGACGTTAAGTAGGTCAACTCAGTTTTGAACTAATACATAACTGAGCAACGCTACAGTATTATTTCAGAATCTATCGGTCAGATATTAACATGCTGAGAAATAAATAGTAATTATAGCAAAAATGGTAGGAATTTGAGTTTTGTTTAGAAAACATTCATTAACCAGGCTCTGCGAATTCACAGTTTTATTCTGATACTCTGAACCGTCACAAACACCAAACGCCTGTCTCATTTTAATATTCTCTCTTCTTAAGTCTCACGCTCATACGAAAGATGTTTTCAAAGCAAGTGGGGTTTTCATTGTCATTCTGTCAGCTAAATTAATAATGTCATTGGTCCGATAATGTCTAAGGGTCAAACTTAATTTAAATCTCAGTCCATTAGAAGCTTGTTTTCCGATAAACAGACTCAGTGGGGTGGGGTGGGGGGGCTCATTTAGACAGCCTGCATTCCCATCTTCTCCAAAGGCTCTTAGGTCTTCTTCTGAGTGACAGGTACACACGTCTGGATGTATTTTCTGGGGAGATTTATAACCGGCTGTCCGCCTGAGACCTTCACTAAGCCGGAACGGACCGGGAAGGACAGGCTCCGGAGCTGACGCCCCCCCCCACAGCCCTGACATCGGGTTTGGTCACGAAACCAAAAAGAGGAAGCCGTGCTTTAAAAACAGATTTGCCCGGACTCAACGTGACGTGCCGTCTGTGCTCAAAGTAAACGTTACAGGTTTTCTTCTGGGTGGTTTGAAGAGGAGGTCAGGATCTGCCCCCCCCCTCGCTCAGTGCTTCCTCGCCGCAGGCCTTGGGTTCCGCACGGGCCCTCCCGCTAATCTGTCATTCGCCAGCACTGTAAGAAGCACCAATCAGCTCGGCCCGTTAGCCTCTGCCTGCGCCGCCTGTCTGCACATATGGGCGCATCATGGCGCGTGGTTCACAAGGGGCCCGTAACCTCGAGCTGGAATGTAACTGCAATTAATCCAGGGAAATATCTATGTTTTAATGGACACAATGATAAGTTGCTTCAAACAGATGTACTGACTGAAAACAAACAAGATGCCATTTCACAGTAACTGAACTGTAAAGCAAGATACTCTCCCTTCAGCCACCATGCTTGGCGTGGTAAACTTCACCTCTCGGATCAGATCACTTTGCATGTTGCCGGCCAAGGGCCTGGGGCTCTCATATCACATCCCGCTTTCTGACGCCTTTACACGCGGGCTCCGGTTCACCACAGGATCACGTGTCTGTGGGCAGAGGCCAGGCTGTGTGAGCGAGACCAGCCAGCGAAGGCAGTATCCTCTCTCCTACCCCACCCAGACCCGCCTGCCTGATGCATGGTGTCCTGTTAACGCTAATAAATGCCCTGAATCGATTTTCATACCGACGGGTAGGAAAATATCCGTCAGGTTCAGTCAGAATAACAAACACTCACGATGGTTCCGAGATAATAAAATACAGGGGCCGTCATACATCAGATAAACGATAGCATTACATCAAACCAATTTCTTTTATTATAGGAAATATTTAAACGATATCTGAAAAGGATTTATTTTGCTGTGTTGGCGTGCAGTATCTATCCTGCGACTGGTCCGTTTTAAAATCCCTGGGCTGAGTCATGGTGGTCATTATCTCTGTCCTCTCGTTTTGATTTAGTGTGCGCCCCTTTCCTTCTCGGAAAGATTAAACTCCCGTCGTAGACACGCATGTCTTGGAAGAAGGCTGGCAGTCGTCTTGTTTTAGACGAGTGTCTCTTTTGACGGCGACCTGAACCCCGTCGGATGCAGTCGGCGTGCGGTGACCGATCATTTGAGAGACGAGGGGCCTGTCTCTCTGAATGTGCAGCAGACAAGCCTGCGTCAAACCGATTGCTCTGGGTTTCCGTTATTTACGGTTACACTTGAGGTATTGCGACACTCTGCTAAATTACATTTACAATGGGAGAGAGTGATCGCCTGTCAGAAAAACACAAGTAGGCAACTTTCCGTAGTCATTCCAGAACATTCCGGCCTCGATGTGCTCACCTCTCTAAGTGAATGCCGCCAAAAGTCTTTCTGCGAGAACCGTGAGTGATCTGGAGTCACGTCCTCCTGGAAGATCGCATTACGTAACGTAACAGGCGCTGCAAAAACACGTAAAAAAACACTTCAATGTGCATCGTGTCACAGCAAAAATGGGCGAGGAAATGGGATTAACGCCGCTGGGCCAGGAATTCGGACTTCATATCATGACAGGAGTGGTAACATAAAACACACGCGCTTCTCTTTATTCCCCCGGCGTTGAAAAACAGTCTCAGACACAAACTTCTTAATCTAATAAATTGATTTTCTGTATTCTCCACTGTGGGCTGACAAACACAGACTCCCCGCGGCGCAGACTCTACATCCATTTCCTGTTTAAAGCAGCCCAGCATATCAGAAGACAATAGGATGGCCCAATAGTTCCCAAACTGTTTTCATGCTGAACAGTAAGTATTCATCTGGGTCTGGCTATGGTCACCTAAGGATTAGGGTCTGCGCTCATAAGCTCTGTTTTACCGTCCCGATTCTTTGAGCGAAAGCCTCAATCCGCCCGAGATGAGGCTTTAACATCGCTTGCAAATGAAAAACAGATTATCCTTGGATATGAACTCCCATGCTCTTCTGTCACTGGACAGCTGTACCGAAATGAACAATGAGAGGTTCACTCATGTCTGGGGGGCTGGTGTCATCTGCACCAGCAGATTGCTGGGGGGGGGAGGGGGGGACGGGAATCGGGACCCGACTTCACAGGGCTGTCCCAACACCACGCCGACAGCACGGAGGAGAAAAGAAAAAAAAAAACACACTGAATTAATCACAGACCCACGACTCAGTTCTGAAGTCATACGTTCTCCCCACATGGGGAAAAAGATTTACCACCCATGGTTCGAGTTGATGCCTGTGAAATATGTCAAAAAAAGAAAAAAGATTTTAATCCAATTGCTGTCAAGACTTCCAAGTGTAGCATGGAACGGATCAGAACAACAATGTAGATCAAAATGCGCGGCTACTGCTCTGCCAGGGGTGGCTGCCCTCTCTGCGCGCCCGGTGGGGGTGGGGGGGGGGACACGTGTTTATGCGTGTACGTGCCAATACGGGAACAGGTGCGACAGAGACCTGCCTGACTTTGACATCCTGAAGTACAGCTGGATCTGAATATGTGGGGAAAGTAAGAGGAACAGAGGAGTGACTGGGTGTGACGCGCATGCAGATGCACGGTGCTGTACGGCGACGGCTCTCAGTCCACGCCGCTGGGCCCTAGCGCCCCCCAGAGGCCTCCTCATCCTGCCGCATTTGATGAATTCCGTTTGACGTCGGCAGGCTTTCGGGATGGTCTCCATGGTGGGGCGGGGCGGGGCCAGCCATCAGCGCATTCCTCTGGATTTGGCCAGTTGGCGAGGCCTATCTCTACCCTGGCAGACGACCCGGGGGGGCCTCTACCCCCAGCCCCCAGGCTGCCTTTGATGCAGCACAGGCCATGTTGACATTTTTGTTGTCTGTGTTAACGCGTTAATTCGGGAGGGGGCTCACCTCCCCCCCCCCCCCATGAACACACAGCATTTGATGAAAGAGGCGAGGACGCCAGACGACCTTGGCGTTTGCCGGCAGATCTGCCCTCTGCGACTGCGAACCCCTCAGCGTCCGTCTGCTCGGCTTGGCTGCGCAGCTGGCTCTCCTGTCAGGTGAAGCACACCTGCAGCAGCTTTCCAGAGGACGTGCCCCCCCCCCATCCAGAACTTGGTCGGACGCTTCACATAGCTTCACATACCTTCCCATACTGAGAGTTCAGAGCCAGGGCAGAGGTACACTGCCATTTTTAAACAGAACAGCCGTGCCTATTAAAGAGCGCCCCCTGGAGGGCTATGTGTGCCTCTACAGCCTGCCAGTGTGGCCTTCCTTCATGTGAGTGTTCTGTGTTCTCCTTGCTCGTCATAGTCCTCCATTGGTTGAAAGGTGCTCTGGCCGGGCATATAAATATTCAGGCCTGCCCAAGGCCGGTGATTATCCCTGTGCCCCCCCACCAGAGGTTGGGCGTGGGGGGAGGGCTCAAATGGTTGCAACCTGGGCTTTCACATGGAGTGTGTTTGGCGTGTGGCACATCCTCAGAATATTTACCTTGTTCTCCCTAACCGACCACCCAGCACCCCCCAGCCTCCCAGACGACCGGCACCCATCCCAATATGCTCACTGGAGTGACACAGACCCTAGACAGCCCAGAGCACAGATAGCACTTCAGCTAAGAAATGCCAGCTACTCAACCACTGCAAATCCTGGTGAACCACAACCTGTGAACTAACTGTTGTTGCTGGGGACCGTGTCCCTGCCCCAAACAGACCAATGACATGTTGTTCCTGAAGCTCCTCCCACACCTCTCTCCTCCAATGAGTGAGGAAGCTCGGAGTTATCGCCATCGTGAATCAGCCACAGCTACCGAAAATTTCAATATATAATTGACATGTCTGGCCGTTAAGGAAATTATATTTAAACACCATTCAGCTTACGCTCCAACAAAACAATTTACCATAAAATGTTAATTTTAAAACAATATAGTTATGAGACAATATGGTTTTAAAATTCTTATTTCAACTAACATATTATAAATTTTGTTTAAAAATATTTCTTATTTCAGAATTTACCTGATTGGTTCCACACCTTTAAGTGTATATTTTTCTCTTTTTTGTTTACAGCACCACTATACAGTACGTATATATATTAATATGATTTATTCGAAATATATGCAAAACATATATTATACGAATTTACTGAGGAAAATATAATTATAATTACTATATAATTTAAAATGCACTTCTTATCAGAAAGCACAATGCACGCCATTCCAAAGTGGTCAGATTGCTGTATAAATTTACAGGGGGTTCGTAATGACTCATGTGCAAATGTGTCACAGAGATTCACAGGGTTTGTTAGAGACGCTTACAACTTTCTAATTTAAAATTTAATTTTTTAAAAAACGACTTCGGAATGCCTCGGTTACTGTGTTTTCGCAAAATGCAAAAACCATTTGCATTCTCACGTTTTCTTAAAATGTGACTAACATGAAAATAAACGTAAAAATATCTATTCCCAAACTGTAGGAAGCAAACCGTACCAGCAGATGGGGGGAGTTTCAGTTATTTCAACTCCACTTGAAATCTAGGTTATTCAGCTACGTGTTAAAGCCATTTTTAAAGAAAATGTACACCACAAGGACCTACAAACTGTTGTGATTTTTCTTCTCAGTGAATTTTTTTCGCTCAATTGTTGGCAAGTAAAATTCAAAGTATCATGTGACGCAGGAACTGTTAGCGCAGTTCGGTTAAGAAGAAATCTTAAATACATTAAATACATTACCGCTACATTATACTAAGGCAATTAGAGACGGCCAGCGCCCGTATTATTTTGCTGGGGTAAAAGCTACGGATACTTTGCGCATATTTTGCGTTTGGGGTACGTTTTACATAGATTAACAAAAAACATAAAACGCAATCGGATTTTACGACATATAATTAGAATTAAAAAATAAAGTAATATTACCCAAGCCTGCAGACAATTTGTTAAGTATAAGAAACGTTTTATAAACGTTATTGTGCACCAAAGAAGCTGTTAAAATCAGCGGCAGCTAGGATATGGTATTTTTACACTCCGATGAGCAAAATGCACATCTGATTGTCACATGTGAGTGACGGGAGGCTGAGGTGAGCATGCTGCACTTTGACAGGAAGCTTTGTAAGGTCTGTAGGGGGCAGTACTGGAGGATTTATGAAGACGGGGGGGTGATCGCTCTTTTCGGCACATCTCTGTCGCTTTCTGCCCCTGTGTGCTGACAGTATGAACATCCATACAGGCTTCATGAAATTTTAAGCAACGAAACGGGGAATTAAGACATTATTTGGTTTTTTAATGTTATAGTTGCCCAGTACAGAATTGCTTTAAGTTTTAGTCCTAAACCATCGCCATCTTAAAGTTATCCATATTCCCAGCTCGACCGAGTCTTCTCCAGGGAGGAGGGCAGAATTTACCCAAATGGCCGGCTTGGGGAGATCAGAAGGATCAGATTGAGTCAGAGTCCCTGCGCCATCCCCAGCATAAAGAATGACGCCTGACTCTACCCTACTGCAGCGCCAGTCTTAAAAAACAGAGCAGGCAGGTATGTGTCACACCATGTTATACCGAGTGACTGTGACCCCCCCGGGCGTAAATCGGTTATCCCTTTTCCGTGCGTGTAAGGGTTAGGCCCCGCTGAGCGCCGTTTCGGGCTAGATACGGTGTGACTAAACGCCGAACTGGCCTGCGGTGCTCCGGGGCTCCGGGTCCCGCTGGGAAGAGAGGGACCTTCGCAAATCGCGAGTGACAGGTGCGCCACAACCCGCACCTTCCGCGCCCGCATTGTCTGGGCTCCCCCGGCGCGCCGTAGCTCCTGGCAGACCGAAGCACCGAAGCCCGTCCGCCCCCCACATGGAGAGAGAAATCAGCTGAGCGCTCGCTAGATTGCTGGGTGGAGGAGTGACACGCACCTGGTTAAAATCTGCACATTCGCGTAGCAGTTAGTTTTAAGACAGCAGAGACGGCACGGGGGGGACCAAAATTTGACGCGGGCTTCAGGCTTCAGGCGGGAGGACCGGTCTGCCTTCACCTAAAGAGCGCAGAAATATTACCGAGGATCCTGATACGCAATCAGAGGGAAGGCTAATAGATTAAAGCCATCGCTTCCTTTCCAGGGTCCTCGTGTGTGATTTTGTGAGCCAATAGAGATTTTCAGGGGTTTAAAATGTAACTAAGTATTTAATGCTGCGCTCCCTAATTTATTGTTCCTTTTGATGGAATATTCTTCAAAGCCCCCTCCTTACATCTGTGTATCATCTGGCCTACAGCTTTATTTAAGATCTTTTAAGTCCTGCCTTCTACCTCTCTAATGGCGCGGCTGAAGTGGCTTTACCTTAGAAAGAGATCAGAGTTTATTAACACCTGGAAAACACAGGGCTCCGAAGCGCTGCGAAATAGCCCACACCCCCTGAGACGAAACAGAACAAGTAATAGAAGTGGTAAATATTAATGCATGCTGTTTGATGTCTGCATCTCAGGCGGACCCACTCCCATTAACATTTTTAAGTGAAACATCAGTTTTATCTGAAGTAAATGCTGTATCCGAGGAGGAAGGCAGTTTCATGCCGCCATCACATGCACAAGATAAAAAGGCAAAAGCTCCAATTACTAGCATTTTTTATAATAGAATAAGATGCCCCGGCAGAAGCTGCGTAGGGGTATGATGACACAATGACTTAGCGCCCCCTAGAGTACGATCGAAATACACATTTTGCATTTTTTTCTGAATTTGCCGCGGTATAACACTGCACATAAATGAATTATATACAGTAAAAACATTTAAACCGATAACCTGACGAGGATTCCTTTGGCTACTAACGGTGTAAAGCAAGTTTGTGTTTTTTTATTTATAAATTAAAAAACGATATAATGATAAACACTGTTTAATATTTGTCATGCTGTTCTAACTAGTAATTTATACCTGTACGTGTATTTACTGTGTCCCCTCCTTGGTGCCGTATTGTTATGCTGTTGAACACTGTAGGCCTACATTTGTACAATATTCACAAGAAGTATAATGAATACGAATATGCGCTGGATATGCAAATTTGGCATTTAGGAAAAAAAAACATTGCTTATATATATTACGTAAGTGGGTGAGATACACAAAAATCCAGAATGAATACAATGAAAAAGCAAATATTCAAAACACTAGCGTACGGTTAATTCCCGTTGTCGTCTTTCTCATATTAGGACATCGCACTGCAATGGCCTGGTCGGCGCGCTTTGAGGAAGCTCTATGGCCCGGTCAGCTGGGGGACAGTCACGATCACAGCGGGACCCCGGCCGTCCGCGGTGACCCCCGCCTGGAGCGCCCTCTCCACTAGTTCACATCACGCAACATGTACTCGCAAAGCATCATTAGATTTCAAGAAAACTTTTTTAATCATGTTAGAGGCTTGGATTACTAAAATATTTGGAGCGTCTCAAATGCACAGTTTTATCTATCTTCCAGTGACAAAAGTCATTAGTGTTTACAGTTTGTCAAATTAGCCGTAAACTGATTCATAAGCATGCAGCGGCCGTTTCGTGCTGCTTTCAGAGGAGACGAGGCGGTACAGCAGCATGTCTGCGCACCTCACAACATCACAGCCTGCTGAGTTTGCCTTTGGCTGCAAGACCAAGAGTCAGTGAGATAACTCCCCCCCCCCCCACCAGCAAAGCATCACAGAGTGGCGGGGGAAGGGGGCGAGGGCGCGCGGGGGCTCACCGGGGACTCCCGACACCCAAATGCGGCTCTGCAAAGCCAGCCCGTCATACTCAGGTGCTGATCCGCTCCCCAGAGCCCCGCCTGGCGCTTTCTGCCCCAGCGCGGGCCGATCTGCATGCGGGAGGCGTCTGTCTCTGTTGCTTATAGGTTACCCACGAGGGTGCGGCCGTAAATAAGATTTGCCACAATTACAAAGTCGTGCATTACGAATAGCCACCAAAGTCTTCCCGTGAAAGAAACAAATTGAATTCTTTTTTATTCCAGTCAAAGAAATCAACTTCCAGTAATTGCCCCCAGAAAAAAATGTGCAAACTGTATCATTTTTGGCCATTTTGACTAATGATATTGTAATAAGATGCCTAGCAATAGACTTCAAATGGAAAATATAATTACGTGCATTAGTTTGTCTAAGCATTTATAAGATCACAAATCCATCAGTTTTTCAGAGTTCATCTTAAAATCCATACATCACTGTCAGCGGCGGTTTGATGCCGGGGAACGTGTTCATTTGTTAGCGCGCCTTAAAAGATGCGGCTCACATTCGCTTAGCCCACGACGGAGGAGCCTGCTTATGACAGCGCCATTATAAGACGCAGGGGCTTCATTTTCCGCGATACTTCGGGGGACAAGGAGAAAACATCGGCGCGGTTCGAGAAATACGGCAGCACTAAAAATCATTTCGGGGAAAAAAGAAAAAAACATCGCCAATGATACTGACGATATAAAATAGACGCACAATATAATTAGAAATTAAAATTCTGGTATTAAAAATAATTATGACTCATACTACTTGTAGTATATTTATATAATAATAATTATTATAAATATGTAGAGTAGAAATGATAAGTATATTTCTTAGTGAACATGACAGGTAGGTTCTGCATTTCCATACGGGTGATTGATACGATCTATTTTTAATTCATCTGTTAGATTTTGTGCTGCCTGGATTGTGGCTTTAGTATTTATGGTCTGTCATCAAGCATACCCTAAGTAACATAAATGTGTTTGTTTTCTTGTTTAGTGTTTTACTTACCTCAAATTACTTTTACTGTAAAGCTATGTATATAAAATACACTCTGTAGTTTTTTCCGTGAAACATGTTGACCAAGAGAGGCCTGTTCAGAACCCGCCCAACATGGAACCACTGGTTCTCCTAAAAATCCATCCCGACGTTCCGGGGATGTGTTGGCCTTCGCTGGCTGGCTTTGTATCTCTGCTTCTCTTCAGTGCCCCCCCACACACATCCTGCTTTCTGTTTACCCTCTGAATACCCCCCCCCCCCCAGTAAAGCGATGACTTCCTCTTACAGTATGATGCTTCATTAGATAAACCAAAGCAAGAGAGACCACGCAGTGCAAATGAGGAGACTT
>JAODKF010000106.1:385823-413329 GCA_026779585.1 Mormyrus proboscirostris
TCAATGCACTGTGAGGATACCTCAAAGCACTGCGACGATACCTCAATGCACTGTGAGGATACCTCAAAGCACTGCGACGATACCTCAATGCACTGTGAGGATACCTCAAAGCACTGCGAGGATACCTCAAAGCACTGTTAAGTTGATCATTAAGAAGCAGAAAGTGCATGGTACCACCCGCTATCTACCAAAATCTGGGCCTCCATCAAAGCTAAGTGACCAGGACAGAAGACAGAGAGGCCACCAAGAATCCAAAGGCAACTTTGAAAGATCTATATAGTTTAATGACCAACAGAAAAGAAGATGTGCATCATACAACAGTATCAAAGATACTGCACATATTTGACCTGTATGGGAGGATGGCAAGAAGAAAGCCGTCTCTCAAGAAGCTCCATCGAGAGTCCTGACCGAAACTTGCCAAGAAACACCTGAAGCATCCTGCAACAAACTTGGTTTTGTGGTCAGGTGAAACTGAAACAGAATTTTTTAAATGCACATACAAAATGTTATGTCTGGAGAAAGCCCAGCACAGACCATAACTAAAGCAGGAGCAGGGCAAAGTTTCAGGATTGAAGGGGGGATGGATGGAGCCAAATCCAGGGAGATTCTGGAGAAGAACCAGGTGAAGTCTGCAAAAAGACTGAACAAGGGTAAGAAATTAATATCTCAACAAGACAACGACTCAAAGCACAAGGCCAGAGCTACCAGAGATTCGCTCGGAAAAAAAGAAGGAGGATGGATGTTCTGCAGTGGCCCAGTCAACATCCCATCCCATTTCTGATTGAAAATCATTGGAAGGATGTGAAGGTTGCTGGTCATGAGCAAAAACCGACCTGCTTCTCCCAGCTTGATCGGTTCTACAAAGAGAAGTGGGGGAAAATGCCACGTGAGGCCGCCGTGGAAAAGCCTCCTCAAAGACTAGTTTTTACCAAAAGTGCTTCCCCTACGTACTGACAAAGCCTATGTAGTGCCATCACTTTCCACCCAAGATAAAGGTAAAATCAGAAATTGGCACCGTAAGTGACCCCCTCTGTCACCTAATGGGTTGTGCAGCACTGCTTGTGTGCTTTGACCCAGAGCAAAACAAAGCCATTTAAATCCATGAAATTTACAGATTTTACAAAAACGCTGTTGGGGGGTGTATTCTTTTTTCTATCCACTGTCTGTTACATCAAATTCTTTTCAGTCCAACTTTCTCTGAATAAAAATATCTGCTGCCCATCCTGCCAACGAAACTTAAACCACTCCCGAGAAATAACAAAATGCTCTGAAATAATGTTGCATAACAGGAAAAACCAAACTATTTACTCTTAGCTTACTATGCTAGACACCCCTAAATGTAGATACAGTTTAAAAGAAAACAAATAACTTTGTTCACCCCGGGCTGCCATGTATGTACAATAGTTGTGGAGAATTACATCATGCAGTTTTGCTCCATAAGCAGCACAGATGCTGGCAGTGGATCAGCCATAGTCAGGCCCGTGCGCAGTGAGTCTGATTGACCACTGCTGCAGGGGTATCCCATGCAGTGGACCACACATATCTGGGGCCGAGTGCACATGTCACTGTCCAGGTGCGGCCTCCGCGTTCCGCATGTCACTGTCCAGGTGCGGCCTCCGCGTTCCGCATGTCACTGTCCAGGTGCGGCCTCCGCGTTCCACATGTGATTCTCTGTGGTCTCCATGGTCCACATGCGGTATGTACAAAATTATTTGTAATTTCATTTAAGAGAAACTAGTTTCCACATTATTTAAGCAGGAGTTTTTCATTTCCTGTGTCTTGCCGCCTTTTGGCTTATGTTCCTACATAATAGTAAGTTATGTTCTACTAACCTAATAAATCTGATTTTACTTTTCCTTACAAAATATCTTCCTTCACTAAATAACTTCAGTAATCTTTTAAAAACAGTATTTCCTGTGTAGACGTATGTTGACATATTAAGAAATGTACAGCATACTGTAGCTGTTTTAATGAATTGCTTTATTGCAGTCACACTTCTTTCCTGACGTTGTGATAGTGGTTGCAATGTGCCATAGAGAGAGAGGTACACTATATTGCCAAAAGTATTGGGACACCCGCCTTCACACACACATGTACTTTAATGACATCCCATTCTTAATACATAGTCTTTAATATGGAGTTGGCCCACCCTTTGCAGCTATAACAGATTCAGCTCCTCTGGACCTTGCTTTGTGCACTGGTGCGCAGTCATGTTGGAACAGGAAGAGGATGTCCCCAAACTGCTCCCACAAAGTTGGGAGCGTGAAATTGTCCAAAACGTACTCGGGCAGGTACCCAGATTCCATCGGATCGCCAGAGAGAGAAGCGTGATCCGTCACTCCAGAGAACACACATCTCCACTGCTCTAGAATCCAGTGGCAGTGTGCTTTATACCACTGCATCTGACGTGTTGCATTGCACTTGTTGATGTAAGACTTGGATGCAGCTGCTCAGCCATGGAAACCCATTCCATGAAGTTCTCTACGCACTGTTCTTCAGCTAATCTGGAGGCCACATGGAGTATGGAGGTCTGTAGCTATTGACTGCAGAGTTGACGGCTTCTGCACACTGTGTGCCGCAGCATGCGTTGTCCCTGCTCTGTGATTTTACGTGGCCTCTCTCTTCGTGGCTGAGTTGCTGTTGTTCCCAATTGCTTCCACTTTGTTATAATACTACTAACACTTAACTGTGAAATATTTATTAGTGAGGAAATTTCACAAAGGGACATATTGCACAGGTGGCATCCTATCACGGTACCACGCTTGAATTCACTGAGTTCCTGGGAGCAACTCATTCTTTCGCAAATGTTTGTAGATGCAGTCTGCAAGCCTAGGTGCTTGATTTTATACACCTGTGGCTATGGAAGTGATTGGAACACCGGAATTCAATGATTTGGAGGGGTGTCCCAATACTATTGGCAATATACTGTATCACTGCACATATATCACTGCACACATATAACTGCACACATTTCAGCTTGTTATTCAATAAAAACATGTTTTATATGTGTATGCATGACACTTCATGGGCTGCTGGGTGATTTTCAATTCCCACATGTTAAGTGGTCAATGCAAAGGTCGATGGGGAACAGTGTGTCAATCAGGGGTTTAGTAGAAATTCCCCCCCCCCCCCTTGGTAAAAATGACATTAGATTCCCAAGTCCCACTGAGGCCCCTGATGTCAATATATCCAAGGATCAGGGACGGAGTCATAATCGCACCTGCTTCATGTAAAAGGCTTTCATAATACCCATTTGCCATTGTTCATTTCATAAATATCTCATAATTGCATTTGAGAGGAGACATCCGTTTGATAGCATTTTTAAATAATGACTCCGCATGATTTCTGTACTAATTTATAACTGCAGAAATAAATCTTCCAAAAACAGTGAATGCCACGCCGACATTTACCATTAACATCGCTTTGTCCTTTAATAGGGGGCATTAATGTGTTACTTATTTAATACGACCTACCACTAGGAGGCGCCGAAACATTTCCGTTTCACGGAAATTCATCGTTCGCTTACAAGTGGTTAAACAAACTCTTTTAGGCAAATATTTCGAATGTCACACTCGTTATTGACACAATTCCTGTCAAGTGCTCTACCTAAGCATACCAGAGAAAATTAAGTGCAGAGGAATGAAGTGGAAACCTTGCAGTCTCATATACAAATCATTCATTCATTTTCTGTACCAACTTGTCCTATGCAGGGTCGTGGGGGTCCGGAGCCTATCCCGGAGGCAACCCAGGATGGGCCGTACTTTCACTCATACTGTACCTACGGGAAATTTGATAACTCCAATTAAGACATTAGTGCTGTGGGGAGTACCCGCAGGAACCCCCACGACGATAATATGCAGCTGTAGCAGAGACACGAACGCTGCTACTAGAGAGGTCTGGCAACAGTCCCGCCACCAAGAACTTCGAACAAAACAAAAACCCAATAAGACTATACAATGACCAGAAGTGCAACATAAGGACATTCACGGAAATAGACAAATATAACACGACACAATCTATTATTATATATTTGCAATATATATATATATATATACTAATTATTATTATTTTTTAACTTGGAGTAAATCTACGTCCTTTTGCTGCCCGCTTTCATTAGGATTACAGCAGTAAAAACAATGACACAGGCTAATGATTTTACATTTTAATTAAATTAAATCACCAACATTAACTAATCAGCATAATCAATATTTTTACACCCTTGGCTATTCTTTAAATACACAAAAATGTGTGGCGAAGGCCTGTTTTAATATTTTAAAAATAATGAAATAAAAATAGCAAGCGCGTTGCTTTCTTATCTTATTAAAACAGTGGCCACGAGGGGGCACTAAGCGGTAACGCACTGAGGCTGTCAAGTGAGCCAGTTTTTTTTTTAAACCCCTAGATATAGAATAGAAAAAAACTACAGCTGCAAAGTGATGCAATGCAAATGCAACAATATGCAATGACTCGGATACAGCTCTGTGAGTTGAACAGGAAAGTGGAAAGACAGCAGCGGACGGAGCCATATCTCAGTCCAGTTCTGATTAAGTTCAACAATGAAACGGAAAAAATTAAATGTAATTATGCTGTCATTTCACAGCCACATCAACACTGGTATTCAAATATATATATATATATATATATATTGTATTATGCATTCAGTTTCACAGTAGACTACTCTAGTAAAAGCTTTCTCGGCTTGCAGTGGCAAACGAAGGGAATCTTGCATATGCATATTTTACAGCAATTTTGTCCGCGGTGTTGTGCACAGCTTGCTATAGAGATCAAAGACAATACCTGCCCCGGGATCCCCTTTCATATTGGTAAGGTGCATTTTGTTCCGAAGTGCACTGACCTTAAGCCGAAATCCCATATAAATACAAAACGGCGGAGACCTGACATGAAACGGGCTCCGTCCATTTAGGGTTCCCGTGTCGCGAAGCCCGTGCGGCTGAGAGGTGACGCCGCTTAATTAATTGGTGCATGTGCCCGTCGCTCTCTGTCGTTATTAACCGTGAGTGTCGGCTGAATTTCGTGTCGATAAACTTGTGACAAAGACGATTTTTGAATGTAAAGCTTATCAGGCTGCCTAGCGGTTCCCAGATACGCACGCAAAGACGGTACTGTTTGCCGCCATTTCATACGCACTGGGTGCAATTTTGACCATCATCATTCTCCAGATGCATCCTTGAAACATGTGCTGTTCAATGTCAGAGTGCCACGAGAACATGCCTGTGCATTTTTAAGTATCAGTGTCTGTGTTGCATGAAAACCTCAGAACTACCAAATACATCCACTTTTTTATATGTTCATGATGACATCAGATACATTTTTCCGCACAATATTGTCTACGTATTTCAAATTATGCGTCCTTCTAATTTCTGACCCACATAACAAACAGAGGACGGAAATCGGAATCAAATCGACCAGCCGTTTGCACAGGAATGGGGCCTGCAGTTTTATTCCAGTGGCCCAGTTACATTCCAGTGTCTCTGCATCCCCACTTTCCTTAGAGGCTTTGACTGTGCGTCACCCATAATGAGCGTGTCCAGCTCCTCCCATAGTAGGGAAGCACAGCCGTGGATGCCGGCTGTCGACGTCGGGAATGCTGCTGATACGCGCGGAGGTAAGAACGTGCCGCATGTCGGCACAAAGCGAGCCAGGCCACAGAGGGTGTGCTCCTCGCCTGGCCCTGCCTCTCTGCCCTCCCTGTAATGGTCTCCGGGCGCCACACAACCGTCCTGCACAGCTCGCTCTTATTAATCTTCAGACTGCGTCCTTGATCCACTGTGGTCCAAAAATAGCACACAGGAACAATAACAAGAGGCACATGCCGCGCGCCGGTCCACTAGAACCGCCACCAGCCCCCTCTTGCCCACGGCCGGCACTGTTTGGCAAACCGGCCTTCCGGGACGCAGCTGATCTACCCCCACTGGGTGAGCGGAGAGGGGGGAGAGGGGTCTCACTCCATATGTAGCCAGAACCCAACCCCTCCCCCTCACAAAGGCGTATCTCCTGATGAAATAATCGCGGGGATCTCACGGGGGCGTGTCCTGCTCTCGCCGCAGCTCTCCATCAGCGTTACTGCGCTTTGCCGTGTCTCACTGCAAGAAGGTTATAGGCATCTGACAAAGCACAATGACCTTCAAAGAAGCTGTGAAATAATGTATCTGAACATAGTCACATTAACAAATAGCAGCACTGCACCGCAGTAACCAGTGTAACGCTGGACTAAAGAAATCTATCTATCTATCTATCTATCTATCTATCTATCTATCTATCTATCTATCTATCTATCAGAGACATTCTGGCATGTGCATAGTTTAAAACTGCTGTAAAACTGTTATGTGCATCGAGAGCAACCAAAGGGAATTGCAATGAATAATGAAGAGGAACAGTAATGCAAGAACAGTAATTTGCAAATATGTGAAAAAGCACAGATTATTCCCACCCCATTGCATGGCAGATTATGTAAATTCAGCGTCTGGGGAAAAATGATGAAATCACAGCAGAAGAAGCAGAAGATGGCATTTGAGCTGTACATGTAGAGTGTGTGGAGCACGGTGGCAGCCTGAAGGTGTCCCCTGTCACTTTGAGAGTGTCCCCTGGGTGGCACCCAGCTGCTGGGGCAGGTTTGTTGTTTCTGGGGCCTTTTTCGCCCCCCCAATGTTTCAAAAATTAAATAAATTGCTAGTGAGCAGAAGAATGGTTAGCAGAACATGCTGCTTCAGCATCTCCTATGTAGAATAGTGACTGATTGTTGGAGAACCTCAGGGCCCCGACTTGAATGTGTGATCTGAGTGGTAAATGTGATGAGGGTTACTCAGCTCTGTTCTCCACCTATGTGCACATGAGAACGTCACACTAGAGGCTCCAGACGCAATCCTCCAACCCACGTTAATCAAAACCTCAGGTCAGCCATTGCCGCATCGTACCCTGAATCACCTTGTCCGGGAGCATAAAGAGAGAGACTGTGATTATTACAAGTGAAACTCATCATTTCAGAGAGCCGAAGACGGGTTGCCATTTGGGAATGAATGTGGAGTCAATGGGGTCAGAGTCAGTCTCCGGTACCATAAAAATACCACATATTACAGGAATAATGATGGTATTCAAAGTTATAACATTCAGCATTAGTGAATTTCCACAGATAATGTCCATCTGCACACAATTCGAAAGACTATCCTGGAATCGCACATGTTATATTGGTCGCTTGCCATCTCTTACTAAATGTCGTAATGTCTCTGTCTAAAATAAAAACCTCCGGAAACATGACTGAGATTGTTTTGGACGCGGCCAGATTAACTCTTGCTGGAGGCGTCTTCTTTAGAGGCCGTAGAATAATGAGGTGCAGTGAGGGGGGGGGTGTCACTTCCTACAGTATAACTGTCTGATAATTCCTTAATTTATTTGTTTACTGCTTTTTTATGAGCAGGGGAGCGGAGGACGCTCACATTGCAACTGACTTCTGCAGCAGATTTCTGTAAAAAAACAAAGCGGAAAGTGCCTCGTTTTGGGGACCAGGCTCGAGAGGAAGATGAGCCGCTTCGGATCCCATGGTGGAGATGCTGTGCTTTGTTCCTGGTATAATCCGCCGAGGTTCACACCACGCTCCCGCTGTCGAAACCGCGGCCCCCTGACCTGGCAGCGCTCCGGCTCGGCCACCAGATCTGGGGAAGACTGTGGCCAACCGGCTGGACGCAATCCAGGCGCCAACATCCTGCTTCCATTCTAGAAAAAAAGTAGCCTCCCCTGTGGTTTTGTAAACTACCTTATCACAAAGCTACAGCTCCTGTGGTCTGAATAGAAGCACTTCAAGCTGTATGCTGTAGGAGTGAAGAGCTATAAGACATCGTTTGTCAAAACTAATTAGCATGCGAATGTGTGTAATGGTCTTGTACAGCCATCGTAGGGAGAGCATTATGTCATCTAAATCATTGGCCCCAGGTAACAGGACCTGCTGCACCTCTCTCTGTCCCTGTGAGGCTCACCGTCACCTAATTTGAAAGGTGTACAACACTCATAAACCGCAAATCCAGCTTAATCTGAAATGCTGTAAACCCGCAAAGAAAGGCCTGTTAAATTCCAGTGCCCCATAATCTCAAGCCCCAATCCTCAGATTCCTGGGGGTCGCAGCCCACTCGCATGCCACGTTCAGATCTCCCCGAGCGGTTTGATTCTAATGCCCTTTAGGAACGGAACATCGCGTACAGCGCAGCTGAAAATAGAGAGGCCTCGGGAAGGAACCCAGAGGGACCCCGCGACCGTCATGGGCATTAATAAAACAAACGCGCTACCGCGGCGACTCGATTAATTGACAGCAGAGCCGCGCAGATCCCGCCGGGCCTGAGCCGGCGGTGTCAGACCCAGGGGGAGGGGGGCAGCTTGTGGGTCGGGGGGGTGCCCAGCGAAGGGCAGCGGGCGAAGGCGTCATGCCGAGATGCAAGCTGGTGAGCACGCTCACAGGAGCTCTACTAAATCATGTCCGGCGCCTGCCTGACTTCTGATTGGCTGAGGTCGGCAGGGGATGGGGGTCGTGTCTCTGGTGTGCTCCAAAGCCTCCCCTACGCACCGATGAGCATGACGGCATGCTGGCCAGCTGGACCGGAACCAGGACCACCCAGCTACACCAGCAAGCACTGGTCCGGAGACAAGGGATGAGGCATCAGGGCGCGGGAAGCAGAAAAGCCACAGTTAGCCAAGGAGCCGCGCGAAAACTGCGAGACGTCCTCTAAGGAGTACCGGTTCCGTGGGGGTCACCACACTTCAGCTGCACTCTCTTCTCTGAAGCCACATTATTTTTATGCCTCTGGGGAACCTCCCCACCCGTCCCAGAGAACACACGAGAACATCCTCCACAGCAGCACACAGAAACATACACGGCAATCAGATCTTTTGATGGAACCCGAACCCGCGCTTTCTCCATGGCTTGCCCACCCACAGGCAGCCCCCCCCAGTCCCCAAACAGCACGGCTAAGAGGTGAGAGAACATGTCACAAAGTGTTCACACCCCACCGCTTCTTCATATTCCCAGTCCATCCTACCACCTAAAAACAGCTTTAACAGGTAAACGGTAGGTTCCGGAAAACCCTACTTATGGCAAACCCCATGTCTGTAAAGTAACACAACTGCGCATGGCAGTAAACCGTTACTCGAAACAGGGCCAAGATTCAGTCACGTTTCCTAAATGCACAAGTTAAATTTATATCACTCCAATTGTTACCTCAGATTAAAACCATACGGCTTTGAAGCAGCCAAATATCTGTGGAAAAGCAAAATCTTTAAATTAGATACGGCAGGTGAGCTCTGTCTCTAGATAGGAGCGGAATGGCAGGCGCCACAAATGCATGATGTATTCTGTGCATGTTTAATGTGTCACTCAGGCGTGATGCAATAATGCGAGGGATTTGCTGCATTATTTATTTCAGGCTTTATGTGCAGCCTCCCATTGGTTAGACTGTAGCCCCGCCCCTACACACCCTGCTAACAACACTGGCAAGCCTAATGTTTCATACAACAACCTGCTCACTATACATAAGGGACCATAAATAAATGATTCCCATGTCTACTGCCTTGCAAGTGAGAACATAATTGGTGTGATCCTTCTAATAAAGGCCGTGCTCATCTGTATCGTGTATGTCTTCCTCCCGAACTTCACGAACACCTCCAGATTGGGGCGGACAGGGAAGTCTTTGGAATCTATCTTGTCAGGGATACTCGCTTGAGGTGGGGGGCTCCATGCACGGGGAGCAGATCATGGTTATTCAGCATAATTCGTTCGTTTATCGTAAAGGGCACGTCCGATGTCGGCACTGGATATAATGGAGGCCACCGTGACACCAAGGACCTGGTAGGAGACGTTATAAAAGAGTGACAGGAATGGTTTCCTGTACTGTAGATGCTGCTAGCATCCTTGCATTGGGGTTGGCCAGGCCTGGTCCACTGGCGCCCCCTGTAGGGTGTCTGTGACCTCAGCTGCACAGTTCTAGCGCTTGCAGTTATAATGTCAAGATAATTTAGAAAAATTGTCCAGGACCAGGCAGTAGGTGCTGCTTTGATAATAATAATAATAATAATTGAACCCTTTATTGTCCCCGTGGGGAAATTCTTTTTTACGCCTCCCTCAACTTGCTCTTTTTTTGTAGAGCAAGCTGTCCGCGATGGGCTGCCACCTGTTGGGGCGCCCAGGGAGCTGGGGGTTAAGGGTCTTGCTCAAGGACCCGCAGACATGATCCTTATCTCTGTATTGTATAATATCAGAATCAAAAAACATCAATATCGGGTCTCCGGCACTCTGTTGGTTTACCAGTACACTTCCAGCATGGGCGTTCCCACTTAACACAATATGACAGGGCACAGTGACAATAGCTGCTGTTTATCATTCATTTAAACAGGCCTGCGATGAACTGGAATCCCACCAAGCCTCATACCCTATGCCGCGCAACAGGTTCAGCCCAGAGGTGGAAAGTTCTGGTCCGGCAATCAATATGTAGATTGAGATTTTACCAGTTGAATATGAAGAGTCACAGACACAGACTACTTAGCTGGTTGGTTAAAATCTTAGTCTGGATTTGTAGTTACTGGACCCGAAATTTCCACCTCTGGCTAGATAAGATAAGATAAGATAAAGCAAAAAATACATAAAAGAAAATCAGCAATAAAATACAAACAAAAGCAATAAATTTAAGGTATAAATGTAAATAATTCATTGGAAGCTGTATAGGTGGATTTCAGCATCATTCTGTGAATGGACGCTTACCAGATCACACCTTTCACTGCACTTAACGCCTATTTCTGGCTCTAACATTCATACCTGACGTGCTAAATATGTGTGGGGTGTGAAAACAGCCTTCCTTTCCGAGACGGGGCGCGGAGGAGGGGGCGGGGTCACATGACCGCTCACTGGAACGGCGCAAACAAGGCCGGCGCCTGGGATCCCCCAAAGGCGTCGAGGAACGGCCGCCCTGACAGGCCGGACACTGAGACAGGGACGAGATTAAAGAAACATGAAGCTAGCCCCCCCTCCACGAATGACGTCCACGGGAAGCTGGGAGGGTCTGAGCTGCAGACCTTAAATCATTAATGGCAGCCGGGGACACGCCATAATGACGGGCTCGTCCAGAAGCTCACGGCGACAGTCAAATGCACAGCATGTTCCTCCTGGGGGGTAGACGTGCTCAGTGATCAGACTAATGACAAAATGCTAACCGCACTATACCATTAGCTAATATACCATTACAGTGCTGTGAAAACCACTGTGTTGTATCAGAAAATAATAGGCTATAATCCAGTAAGGGAGTCTTCATGTAAACCTCTACTGGATTCTTCATGCCTCTTTCTTATTTTTAAGAACTAAGAAATAACTGATTAGCTGAAATCACTCACTTTTCAACTCAATTTTAACGCAATAAAAAGAGAATGGGATAACTTCAGTATGATGTATGTGTTCTGGGTTTACCTAGGCCATCCTGTGAGATTCTGTATGGCCCATCTGGACCTCATAATATAATGCGTTAGGTGAGAATAGGCGGTCAGCAGGGGTGGAAAGTTCAGGTGCAGAAAGTACAAATCCAGACAAGTTGAGTATAAAGAGTCACAGTCACATAGTACTCAGCTGGTTGGTCGAAACAAAATCTTGGTCTGGACTTGTACTCTCTGCACCTGAACTTTCCACCCCTGCCGGCCAGTTGGAGAAGCGGCGCTTCATCGCCTAAGTGGCCGTGTGTTTGTGCACCTCGAAGCGCCACTTCCCTGTCACAGGTGGCCCTGTTCCCGGCGGCTTCCATCTTCGATTTCACTTCCCGCTATTTCTGTGAGTTCGGTTTCATTTTTCCGCCGTGTGTATTAATGTTGTATAAGTATGCTGCTTGTTTTGGGTTGTCGGCTGGAAATATTGTTGATGGCGAGTTAATGAATGTCATTTCTGCAGCGCTGTGTTTTTGCTTTGGTGTATAATTAGCTGTAAATTGAGGAGAACCTCCTTGGGTTTCGATGGCTACCCGCCTTCCCTGCAGAGCTTTGTTTGCTCTTGCTGATGGAGGCGTTTTCCTTGCTTCTGGCTTACTCTGTGGAGTCAGCCTCCATTTATACATATATTTTGCTACAGAATCTCACTTTCTTTTCCAGCCTTTTACCCCCAGGCAGAGGGCTGGTAACTAAGGATGGTATGTGTCCCCCCCCCACCTTACAGACAGCTTTTTATCTCACCCCCTCCAGCCACAATATCACATCCTTCATTAAGGGAATTTTTCTTTTCTTTGTCTGTCTGGGTTTTATATTCGTTCTTTTTATATTCATAAGTTGTGTACAGCCGTTAGTAACTGGCATCGCGTAACCACACGGCACATAATTTACTGGGAGTTTGAGTAGAATTAAAACCAGCCATCGACCACTGCATAAGGACAGAAGGTCAAGACCTAACAGCAGATCGATCTACAGCCGTGACCAGGATGAGCGTTTATGGATGGATGGATGGATGGATGGATTGGGAAGAGATTGACTTTGAATACCGATGAATCTCGAGATTACCTAAATGAGCCGTGCAGCCAAGAGGTGGCTTAAATATCCCCTGACATGAGGCTCAGAACTAATAAAGCCCATTGTTACCATTTTAATTTATGAATGTACCGGCAATCGATGATCCTTGTGGACCTTAACATTAATTAAATACACTAAAGCAGAGTTATGTGCTGTGGTGCAAATCTTACTTGCTCTCTCTCCTGTTCACCTAGGAGGGATTTTACACCAAATCATGCTCAGTTTGTTATCATAAGTAATACACTTGACATTTTCATAACTTGTTTCGCGGTGTGCGGATTATGGCAATTTGCCATTTACTTAACATTCAAGATAATTTTAGGTGAATTATTGACCTGTTGCTGATGCTGTCATGGTGCTCGTGTTCTCTCTGTGCGGAGTGCATCCAGCCTCGCATGTGCAACGCGGGATAGCCTCCTGACTCCCCCGGTCCTCTCCGCGGATGAGCGGCTATACAGATTCAGAGAAGGGCAGATTCATGAGCAGATGGATGAACGTTCGTAGCCTTTGTGCTATTCTCCTTTTGGTGTGTTTTTTAATTCCAAATAGCTGTTCTTAGACTAACGAGATGTGATACATGGAAATGTGGCAAATTAACCAGTGGAAAAAAAGTCCCTTTGAAGCTTTTCCAGCTCGAAGCAACAGATATGGTCTGGTGGGGGTTTAATAATTAACAGCTTTTATTCACCAAGGTGAGGAGGAGGAGGAGGAGGAACAAGAATTGAGGAGATGAAGATTACCAGTAATAGTTCCGTTCATCTGCCTTTGTTCTCAGTTTGTCTCGCTATTCTATTTATTTCCTTTGCAATGCTGGTTTTATCCCATTCTTCCCAGTCCCTGTTATTTCTATTGTTCAATCCCAGTATTGCACTCATTACCCCATATAGTGATATGCTGGATTTTTATAAATGTCCCCTGAAACCTGAACCTCAAAAATGATTCCTGGGTGGACGAAGGACATCATCCGTCATGCAGTCGTCAGGGTGAATGAGGCAGGCTTCTGCTTTAACCCGCAGCAGCCAATCCTGAGTCTTGGAGGCGACGGCCGCAGACGAGACCGGACCAGCGACCGACGCGCAACTCACCCACACCAGCCACGTGTTGACGTTCCACAGCGATGCTGAGCGCTTATCACTGCATTTTAAAATCGACGCCTTTAATTAAATGTGGCAGTTACGCGTCTCTGCATACCCTCAACCCGATTCTGATGGAGTCCGCCATGCGCTGAGGCAGCTTTGGCTCCACCCGGACCTCAGGGGGCCGGTCATGTTCCGAGCGCCCAGCGGTAAGCGTTCAAGCAATGCGGAACTTAACGGTCATGGTCAACAGCGATACGGACCATCACCCACCGGGTGTCAATGTCATTGCCAACCTACTCACCCCAGAGAACTTTTTACAATATTTACAAACACTCCAAAAGAATAAATAAACACTGATTTGGCTCATCAGGCCTCAATTTATACACTCAATTACCAAATTCCCTGCTCGTCTTTTCTGAAGCATCTTAAATGGCTGTCTAATTAGGCTACTTACAATTAACATAGAACTCTAACTGCAATTCAGAGGTAATTTTATGTATCAGATGCCCTTAATCCCAACACATTATTAAAATATTTATTCAAACGGATTTATAATGGGATGCAGATGTTCTCGGGCGGCGTGCCATATGCTGCCAAAAGCCGCTTCCAGGCTTACAGGCAGTCACTCGCAGCACTGCTTCTGCTCGGAGTTCTTTACAGGGAGATGCTTGATAACAGTGTGACCCTGCTTTCCCAGGCAATAGCAGGGAATTATGTAAGATGGAGTCTGGAAGGAACGGCACAAAGGAAAAAAAATAGGAAAAAGATCGTATCATCTCTGTGTTATGCTGGGGTGAGGTAATGCTTTGTGGAACAAGCCAATATTTAGTGTCCAGACAGATAAGAAACCAGGCAGCGGAAGAAAAGCAGCATTTTCACAGTCCTTGAGCGTTACTGTGTTAGTACCCACTGTGAGGTGTTTATGCTGCAAAGTTCTTTTGATTATTCCCAGATTCCTGGTCAGCTCCCAGGTCACAGGTTCCTGATTCGTCGGTTCCCATCTCCGTGGTAGTTCCTGCTTCTGGATGGGCTCTCGGTTCGTGACTCCAGGCTGGTTCTCCTCCTCACTGGAGTCCTTCCTTGCATATCTCATTCTTCTCTTTCCATTGGATGTCGGACAGTGGATGGCCCAGCTGGTGTTGGGGCTTGTCTGGGTTCTTTGTCTGGTCTCTGCATGAAGTTCCCTCAGTCTGATGTAAGAATCAGGGTGAATCATGTCCATGGTTTGATCTTATTACACCTGTTTTACTATTAAGCACTTTAAGCTTCAGAATATTTTTCTCAGCTCTAAAAATGACACAAATTTTACAATAAAGGACTTAATTAATGAGAAAATAATTGGACAACATACCTGAACCCATCACACCCCTGCCCTGTACTCCACAAATACTTCACCACTAAAAGGGTTTTTCCACTGAATGGATTCTCACAGCTGTGACTGGAAATTCATGACTGGGAAATGTTATTCACTTTATAAAAAAAACATGACCTCAGTAAAAGATTTCTGTGTGAGATGGATACTTTTGTGTCCCATTTCATTTCGTACCATTTCAAGGTAGTACTGGAGAGGTCATTTATTGAAGTGGTAATTTCCTGGAGCTTCTACTGACACGGTGTTGAAAGCAATCGCTACCTTAGCGCATAGCTAACAAAGGGGCTAATCTGCCACAATAATCAAACTATGAAGGTTAATTAAGAAAAAAAATGGAGGTCAGTGTTGGAAGAGGAGAGCGCGAAGAAGATACAGATGTCGATAAAAGCGACCAGTCCTTCCTTGTGCAACCTTAGCTAGCCAGAAACAAAGAAGGTATTACAAATGATGCAGCATTTTCATTTCTGTGAAACAGACACAGCATTTGAAGGGGCCTTAGTCTCACAGCACAACCCTGTGCAGTCGACCTCCTGCAGGTTTCATATTAATCTAAAGAACATCCCCAACACACGTGTCAATGACGCCAGTTGAAAGCATTGTTTCTGTGAAATGATTCTTTTTACTGTCAAAACGCAGAGTGAATTCATCAGTAACTGGATCCTTTTTCCATGGAAACTGGGCTTCTGGCCAGAGTCTGATCTGAAGCAGTTACTTTATTTTTTTTATCAGCTGCTTCCAAAGGTTGATTCTAAGCCTCTTGTCTTGAGGAAATTAATTTGGTTCCACTGCAAGTTAAAACAACAAAAGCGTAACACACGTAAGGCCAGCTAAGTCATCATGCTTGGAGGTACTGTAAGCTAATCATGGGTGTCGAAGGAGACTATAGCATTACAGGAATTGTACTGATGGCAACTGATTTTACAGAAACTCTGCTCAGTGACTTGCTGGTCTGTAGCGGTACTGTAAATGCTGAACATTACAATTTATCCTGAAAAACAAACGCCATCTGATCTCCAAACGGTTTCCAAATCGTTATGAGTTTCAGATTAAGAATTGCGGTATTAACTAAACAGCTGAGAGTCACAAGGTTTACAGAATGGTGTTTCTTCCCTAGAAATGTGAATGAGCAATAAAAATCAGAGAAAATAAACTTTTTCATTCAAAGGATCTCATCAAATGTAATCATTCATCAGTTCAAGGTGAACTTCACTATGTATACATATAAAGTCATCGCAAAATCAGCACAAAATCAGCACCACAAGCATGACCTTGCATGTGACGTTTGGCTTGGCAGCTTCAGCTGGTAAACGATTCCCTGTGAAGAGCCCCTTTAAACATCAGGCATTTACGGCCATTCCTGGTAATGACAGAACGCTAGCGTGCGTGTGGCTAGTAACTGAAGCTAAGCTGTAATTACCTGGCTAAGATTAGCATTTTCATTTCAACGCTCCATGTGCTGCCAGTGTCGCTTAGCACTTAAATGGGCATCTTCTAAGCGATGGTGATGGCGCCCCCCCCCCCCCTCCATACCCCTCCTCGCTTTCTTGCTGTCATCAGGCTGAGCGGGAACTGGTTCTCCGACAAGAGACAGCAGCAGAGAGGCAGGCTGTTTGCTAGCGACGACAACAACGGGCTTCAGCCGCTAAACTGAGGCTTAAGACTCTCACCCCAAACGGAGTAATATTAAAAGCAGCATCCAGCTACCCCCCGGGTGAGATCACCAGCAAGCTGCCCCCATGCCCAGCAGAACTATGGCCACTTACCACCTTGTCAGACAAGGGTACAGAGACTAACATGATTCTCATCCCCCACAATGACAGCATTGATCGATGCCCTCACTGCAATCCAAAACAAAGACAAACACGAGGGATTCAAGCTGCTATTTTAATACTTTACTACCTTTGTGTTTTTCAGAGTTCTTTAATGGTTTCACATGGTCACCTGTAGCCATCTGAGATGTACTGGATGAAATCATGAGATAAATTGATAAAGGGTGGTTAAAATAAGGAAAACCCACAGAAGGCTGACTAAATTAGCCACTGTCTAAATGGAAATGTGCCCCCTAGAGGCGTAGTTACCAACTTTGAATACTTAATGTTGTCATATTATTGCAGTTGCCGGTATGGGGAGTCGAGGAATTACAGAGCAAGTGAATGAGGAAAGCTCTGGTTGGTTCACCGAAGACATGATTTTGGTAAGGAGATAAGAGACCGGCAACTGGACTCAACTGGATTGTTACTGCAATGGCGAGGCCTTGTCTTTGTGCTACTGCCTACACATTGAAAGTGAGGTGAATCCAGATCTGTTGTCGTTATCTGGCAACCTGTATTCCCTCCCCGATGTCTGCAATTATGGCAGTGAGGATGAGGCAGCTGGATACTTTGGGCTTCATAGAGTCAAAAGGGGAGATGAAGCGAAGCAGAGTAAAGTGGAGGGAAAGAAAGCAAAGGGAAGTAAGGTGAAGCAGAGGGAAGTGGAGGGAAGTGAAGCAGAGGGAAGTGGAGGGAAGTGAAGCAGAGTGAAGTGGAGGGAAGTGAAGCAGAGGGAAGTGGAGGGAAGTGAAGCAGAGGGAAACAGAATGAAGAGTAGCAGAGTGAAGTGGAGGGAAGTGAAGCAGAGGGAAGTGGAGAGAAGTGAAGCAGAGGGAAGTGGAGGGAAGTGAAGCAGAGTGAAACAGAATGAAGAGTAGCAGAGTGAAGCGGAGGGAAGTGGAGCAGAGGGAAGTGGAGGGAAGTGAAGCAGTGGGAGGTGGAGTGAGGTGGAGTTTATTGTCAGTGTATCCATGTTCAGTTTCCATACTTAGCGGAACGACAATGTACTTCTGGGACTATGGAATGACATGGTGTACATGAGAACATGCCTGGTGCAGTAAGCGGACGCAAGGTAAATATAAAGGTACATCATGTATAAGAAGACAGAATTGGACCATCATACCAAGTCCATTTATCATGCTGGGGGGGCACTGGGCCTCATCATAAGAGGAGATGGGACAAGATAAGATAAGATGAGGTAATCTTTACTGTCACTGCGCAGTGAGCAGCTAGATGCCATTGGGCTATACAGCATATACAATATGCATGCAAAGAACAATAAATACCGACACACAGGTATAGACACTGAAATGTCACCAGTTCTCATTATTCAGGGTGCTGACCTGGGAACTGCCTTCTCTATAGGCTCGGGGAAAGTTTGTAAGGGCCAACCAGGTCAGATGGGAGAACTATCAGCTGGTGACGACTTGGCTGTCGACGACGGTTCAATTATTAACGAGTCATTTTTCAGGCGAGGTCACAGACAGCCCTGCGCTAGGGGGGCTAGCAGAGGACAGCCCCCCCCCGCACACACACACTGTGGTTTGTAGATAGGCTGCTTTTTTGGGTATAAGGGCGATACAGGTAATGAGATTACTCCAAGTCCATCGCTGAAGGCCTTCTTCCTGGGGGCCCACAACGCCCTTCCCTGCCCCACATGTGCAGGGCAGTGCTCTCGGCCAACGGCTATGGAGCCAAGGACTTAGTGGTGCAAACGGATTACGGTCCCATCCTGCCCAGTGCCAGGCCATGCCAGTGCCAGCGACTCCCATTCCGGGCCAGGCTGGGATTGACGGGCGTGAAGAACCTGCGAGCGTAGAGGTGTGCCAAGGAGCACGCTGCCAAACGCGGGTGTCTATGAACACCCCCCCCGCTGCGCCTCACCGCGCGCGTGTCGTGTACGAGCGTGTCTGCCGATAATTACATTACTGTTGAGTACTTTATGGGCAAATACGGCTCTAACATGAACCCTGCGACGCTGTGTAACATTTCACTGGCTGCAAGTGAGCAGATTAGTACGTCTAACTACATTAAAAGGTCACATTTAAACCAGAATCCCAGAACACCGACCAAAGATAAAGGTAAAACCGAAATGCTTGTTAATTCAGTATCAGTGAGATAAAAACAAGGGCTAGATTTCATCCACTTCTCGGCTCTCTGACCATTTATTAAAGCTCAAGTTTTCCTTTGTGTTTATCTCTCAAGTTCTGATGGCCCGGGAGCGTCTTTCTACGAGGGTGACCAAAAGAGCGTCCCTGTGAAACTCTAAACACCCCCACCAACGATACTGAACGCAACGCTTATGGACTTTTGCTGTCCGTCGAACGTCAATCAGAAATCAAAGGAATTCAGAAACGCTTCTACTATTTAAAGGGACCTTTATTTAGATGACAGGGTAGAATCGGACCAGCGCTCCATTCAATACCCTCCACACAGCATATCGAACAAACCCAGAGACACCTCCAAGCGCCTCTCATTAGCTGAAGTGTAAGAAAAACCCCCCGTAAACAAAAAGCAGCAGAGGGTCAAGGCTGCAGCACATGACTCCCCCACACCCCTACTGCTGCCCCCCCCATTGCATCTCGTGTTGCCTCGCAGCGCGGGGTCAGTGGCTGGGCGATGCGCTCATCCCTGCAACGTGCCCCCCATGGTCACAGTCGCACCAAAAAAACCCGCAGCATGAGCTTGCTTCCATTTTTAGCCGCCGTGCCTCTATTCCGGGCCGCTTGGCCCCAGGGTCAGCCCGGAGTACAGTACACTGTGCTGTGTTTTCAGGTTTTCCTCCGGGTCGGGGTCGGGGCCAGACCGCTGAGGTCATCTTCAAAGAGGGCCATACGCCGTGTGTTGTGCAAACCAGCCCGATGGCTGTGGGTCTGTCTGATATCATGCTAATGAGCGGCGATGATTTTTCTCTTCATAATAGTAAGATTTCATATTAATTAAAAGCTGAAGGTACGTGCTGCAGACTGCAGATCTCCAACTTCAACCACCCAGCCCTCCAGTACGATATCGTAAAAAATAAATGCGCTATATAAAATTTGTTTGCTGAAACAAATACTGCCGCTCGTTTGTCAAAGGCTACTTCTGTTTGTACTGACTGCCCTGTGCTTTTAACTGCCAGCTGTGTTTCTGTGGATTAAAGTATGATTCAGCCATTAGAATTAATTTTAATGGAAATTATTTACTGATTTACAACACAAGCGATGAAATGAAAGGTGGGTAAACATGAGTGTTGTCACCCAGTCTGCCTGTAGGGGGCGATGGGGAGGAATTCTGGAAACATCCAGTGGGATGACGGCTTGTTATCAAACGAGCCTCCTTGGTGTAACTACATAAACTGCATGAACTAAAACGCGCATAAACGCGGGATCTTCCTAAGCTTAAACTCTCAGAACAGGGGCGGGGTTAAAGCCGATAGGCGATATCAGGTAACGGCCTCACCATGAGCAACATCCAACAGATGCTGCCTGCATCCCAGTAATTCTGAGTGGGGGGACATAATTAAGCAAGGACAAAATAAAGTTGTATTTACTGTTTAATAAGCAATGTTTCTTAGATTTGACAAATACATCTTTCTTGTGGTAATGTGGTCAGACTAATCTTGCCTAAAGTCCGGGAGGGCATGAATCGATTACTTCTGCCTGAGGGAGGTTTTGGGGAAGGTGCCACAAGCCATATTCAAAGTTTCCTATTTTTGTTGAGGCAGAAATAAAGAATTTAAATTGTTACCGCGTTTTCTGTCTTTGTGTTGGCCCCATAACACAAACTTCTGTTTTCGGGCATCGACACATATCAAGATGAACATGTGAAGCCAAGGGAACTTGTGGTCCCAGGACCGGGCGACCGGCTGCTTCCTGACACCCGCCGCCACGGGAACGGAGCCTCATCGCATGAATAGCGTGTCAAACTCCAGTCTCCAGTTCAAATGAATAAAGTCATTTATGATATACGTATTTAAACACAGCACCCTCATGACTGTCTCAGGGGGATAATACTCAAATTACCTCAGAGGAAAAAGGACCTTGTTATTTTTACTGCATTTTTATGCCACAACTAAAGTAATCATGGTGGATTGAGTACCAGGGAGCAGCCGTGTCCAGGGAGAAAATGCCGGCCAGTTATTTAAGGCGGCTGATAGCAGGTAATTCCGAAGGGCGAATTTTCCACTTGTAATAGAATTTTTGAAAACAGCTCCAATTCTTTACCGGTTATTATTTGAACTGGAGAATAGTCCTGATATAGAGGCAGAGAAATTCCCAGAGTAACTGAGAAGATTACATTGCAGTTTCTAAATAAAAAAATAAGTACGGCTGCCGTGCGCAGTCTGACAGGGTAAGCTCAGTGCCGCGCTGCATGCCTGGTATGTTGGGTGAGGCGGTGCCGGGGTGGGGAGTGTCACTGCTCCTTCTTGGGGGCGTGTCCTGGGTCAGCGATGGCCAGGCCTGAGGCGTCGGGTGGCCATACAGCCCCTGAGCGTGTCATTAGTGGCATCTGTGGGGGCTCTTAGGACCCCGAAGGGCTGTTAGGAGCCAGGATAAGTTCATCAGGCTTGGCCCCACAGACCCCCCACAGATACCCACAGACCCCCACAGACCTCCACAGATGCCCACAGACCCCCCACAGATACCCACAGATACTCATAGACCTCCACAGGCCCCAAACGTCCCTCACAGGTTCCCACATGCCTGCTATCCAGCTATTTCCCCAGAAATCTTCATCTTAATAGCTATTTTAACAGTTACAATCAACAAACATTATCTCAGACCAGGAGTTAATGTAACGATCACTGTACTTTGCAACAGTTAAATCCAAATATTTCATCCTGTCACTTTAAAGAAAATGTAACCTCTGCCTCTTCACTGAACGGGAGCTGTTCCTGCTTAGGGCTCACAAGCATTCGACCTCATTCTCGAACAGGAAAAGTGAGCAGGCCTGGGGAGACGTGGGCCCCTCCATGAAGGGAGATTAATGAGGCCGAATGCAGTCGGCCTTGAGCGTGGGGGAAACCCTGGGCCGCATTTCCGCTGTCATAGCTCGTCAGGAATCTTCCGGAAAGCATAGGACCTGAGGAGTTTCACCCTCGCAGGTGACCCCAGAGCACCTGCTATATGGGGGGGGGGGGTGAGTATTGAGTAGTGAGTGAGAGGAACCTTCAACGATAGACGCGTGTCCAGAGCAATCCAGAAGGATAACCCTGCCATGTTGGCACATAAATGTCAGAGTGAAAATCTAATCGAGACGACCTCTTTCTCAACAAGGCAAATTCTTGGGTGAAACGGCTACCGCTGCCCCATATCACACAGATATCTGATGACACCACTCAGTACAACGACTTTGTTTTAAGGGTCACCTGACCTCTGACATCATCAGCAGGACCCCAGCTGGTAGTTCTCCACATGGGCTCTACACACTTTTGCTAAAAACACATTTTCCAGTCCTTAGTGATGCGGTTTATCTATGTAAAGATGCCTGTGTCATGTGTTTTGATGGCAGTACAGGTATAAGAAGTCAGACTTTAAGAAAGACAGTCCGGCTGTGTAGTGCGTCCTACACGGCTGAGCGGCCGTGCTTAATGAAGTGCGCATGTTAATACTACCCGTCGCCATACCGATATAGCTGTCACATGCCATTCCTGACTAAAACAGTTACTACTGTGCGAGTATTTATTTCAACTATTAATCATTTACATTCTATGTACCGCTTCACACATGATGCTCATTTGAACATGCCGCGATCGTTCCTTTGAAGGTCTATATTTATAGCATTTTCTCCAGCAGAGATGCTGAGGCCCCATTAAACCAAATCTGAAATTAGACAATGAAGTGTGTTCATTCACACACTCTCTCTCCCATCTCTTATTTCAGGCTCTTAATCTATTTCTCTCTCTCCAATCTGCCAACCACACAGAGACAGGAGGGCAGGCCAGCCGACTATGAGAAGGTCACTGATGATTAGAAGGGCAGCGTCTTTTCCCATTCAGAAGAAAACATTCTTTGGTACCTGTCTACTGCTTAGCCATGTTGTGTGAGTTTTATCATGGGCCTTTGAACTGCAATAAAGCAGGTTATCAGTGGTCATCACAGGGTCTGATCTAGGGCTATATATCTATTCCAACTGAGAGCTTTAACTTCAATAAACCCTAAGTGACACTGTTATCCTTCTAAAAACCTAAATGATGCTATACAGATACAGAATCATTCTTTGGTAAAAGTTATTTTGAGAGACATCATACTGCCCACGTGGCCGGAAATGAATAAGGTATGGGTAAAATTTGAAATTCAAGAACATTGGCAGGTTTCATCTGCAAAGTTTTGCTGAGAACATTTTAACTGCAGAGTTTCCTCAGAGAGTGAAGCTGGTGAAATCTTGTGTGACCTGTGTGCCTCGGAGAAGGAGCACTGTTTAAGCTCCTAGCAATTTTTAATGGCACTCAGTACAAATCGTCAAATCCTGGTTGAGTTTCACCAAAAACTCCCCCAGAATTCCCCAGGGTCTCCATTGAGGCCCGTTCGTTAAAATACAGGCAGCAGTCATGGCCTGACCACCTGCTTCCCGCTACGAGCTCTTAATAACACCGGCCCGTCTGTGACCTGGCAGATTGTTCCTACGACTCAAGTAAACACGGAACCCCGAGTTTGCTGGCAATCTGATGTCGTGTAACGCAACTGATGCTAGTCGAAGCCAAGGGCGTAATTTTGGATCGAACATTGTGGAGGTTGAACTTCCCGCCCATTCAGACAATATGATTATTTCAAGGGAGGGCTGTATTGGCCAGTTCTGATTATTGGGAGGGTTACAAGCCCACGTAATTTACACCCATGGTAAAAGCCAATATCCCACCCCAGACAAGTGTAACCTCAGAAAATGGTGTCCAAGGAGCCTGCCTATATCCCCGTCACCGAATGAGACGTGCCTCATACCGGTTTAGCTACATTCAATAGTATTTTACAAACATTCATGCTGTCTGGGAGTCGACTAGGCGTAAGTGCAGCTAGGCTGAGCTTCCAGTGAAGGCCCAGTATGAGTGTAAGCTGGATAGGAGCAGGAGCTACACAACAATTTCTCCTCACAGTTCCAGTAAAGCAGCCTCCTCACAGTCCCAGTAAAGCAGCCTTCCCTAGATGCATACTGCTGTGGTGGCCTTGCTGGATGGACACAGTGAAAGCCAGCCCCTCCCGCTCAGACAAATCATAATCTCGCGCACTGTCCAACACCTGTGACTAACGGCGTTGCATGATGACCATTTGTCATGACACATGGTGTTTTTTTGGGACCACCCGGGCCCGCTGAAGGATCAGCCAAGCGACATGTTTAATTCACAGATACAGTCTGCTCTGTGCCCCACGATGCACGCACTGACCACAGCAGGCAGCATGCATAATTCTACTGCTTCCAAGGGTGCTGCTATATTAGCAGGAAAGCATCCTTGACAAACAGATCATGGTTAAATCTCGCGGGCGTGTTTTAGCAGTACTTAATATATCTGTGATGTTCCACGGATCTTATTCTATAAACTCTATCTAAGAGTGAAAACTGTATCAAAGATGTATTTAGTCCATAAATAAAACCTCAGTTTGTGACCCAAAGGTTGTCAGATCCAGGGTGAGACCATTGAA
Source organism: Mormyrus proboscirostris (assembly GCA_026779585.1). NCBI lineage: Eukaryota > Metazoa > Chordata > Actinopteri > Osteoglossiformes > Mormyridae > Mormyrus > Mormyrus proboscirostris. Next base: position 410,239 of record JAODKF010000106.1, read on the forward strand.
AAGTATTCTGGGAATGCATTGAGCCAGCATTAACATAATCCGTCTGCTTTGGTTCCTATACTGCAGGTTGGTTAATTGGATAATGGGCGCAAATCATGGCATCGCAGTAACTGTAATTATTTTGTTAGACTTACAGATTTTTACTGAAACACACAGTTATTCCCCACCTCCCCTCACTTTATACTAACTACATGATGATCGGTTGTCTAATTGTTTAATCGTTGTATTCTGAAATAGCGGTACAATTAGTCTGTGTCAGTCCACTCAGATTTTTTCTGAATTAAATGCAGGTGTGTGTCTTGTGTGCCTGTTGCCGTGCGTGTTCCACGTCCGCCTTCTGTAAGATGTTTATCTGGCCGAGTCATGGCCAGATTTTCAGAAGCGGTTACTGAGGATTCAGCTTTTCAGTCCACAGATGCACTTAAGCCCTCGACCGTGCTGACAGAATCGATTCCCCCCTCACTTCGGTATACGATTTCGAGTGTTAGTGTTGGAAGAGACACCTGAAAAGCCAAAATTTGTTGCAGCCCCAAGAAGCTGAGTTCACATATCTCTACGGGGTATTAGTATGAGGACAGGTTAAAAAAAAAAAAAAACAAACAATGAGAAAAATTATTTAAAGGGCTTGAAAAATAATGTTACTTTTGCCTCAGTGTTAATTTGCAGTTTCATTACTTTCACGTCAGCTGTGCTCATTAGACCAGGGTGGCACAGCAATTATTTCTTTACTTGGTAAATTATAAGCAACAGCTAGGCCTCCTCTATACACTGGACTAGCTTGTGTTTTGAGTTTAGTGTGTAAGGTTACCCTGTCGCCGTTTTACCTCTGTATGTGTGTGTGTACAGTATGTGTGTGTGTGTGTGTCCTGCAGTTGACTGGCACTGGATATTCCCTGGCCTTCGCTGGATTGGCTCCAGGCTAATGTCATGGCCATGTCCCGGATACATGGTTCTGGTAAGATGTTTGAATGACCGGAATGACGCATTTCCTTAGTACTACAACTACAGCTGTGTTAGAAAACCACTTTGCCACCTAGAGTGTGCAGACATCTGGAAGCCAACAGCTGAGTCTGGTTTCAGCGACTCATGTCAAGGTGCCATTTCACTGGCGATGAATCAGAGTCATGTGACAGTGTGACATTACTGGTTAGAAATCTGCTCTGAATCAGAATGAAAGGCAGGACGTCGGTAACCAAATATATGAATGTATATAAATGCAGTGATTCACAGTGCGGCACGTCAGAGAGGGCCTGTTTACCCTGCTGGGTTCTTGACGTACTGCGGTGTGTTTGACGCTTTATGATGATGAGGCTGTACGTGCAGCGGCAAGCAGAGTTTAGCGGGCTCTCCTACACCGCCAGACGGGAAGCCGTGGCCCACTTCACGCCGAGTTTCTCCCTGAGGCCGGAAGACGCAGCTGAACCCACCGTGACGGATATCTTCGCGAAACCTCTTTCTGACCACGGCGCCCCCCAGATCCAGCTTTTAGCAGGCATCACGAAAACACATCATGTGAGCAAGCTTTTGTGCTGAGAATGAGGCGACATGTAAGGTCACTGCATGCTGGGAGCTGACGTTAAACACCATCAAATACCTTCGTGGACCTCATGTTTATGAAGTCAATAATCCATCCGCATTGTAACTGTCACGCCCACAGGGGTGAGGCAACACAGCTGCTGGCAATCGGCACAAATTGATACACTAGCCAAACCCCAAGCGCACCACAGAACGGTGCGAAGTATCGTCGCCATGCGAATGTCGGCTACTGAGCGTTTCGTTGTCTTGTGCCTTCCCTGCCTGCCTCGTCGTACCCTGCTGTCCTGGTCAACTCTGCCTCCCCGCCTGGTCCAGCCTGCCCCGCTTGCCTGTCCTGCCCTGCGTCCCTGGTCTGCTTTCGTCCTCTCTCCCCTCCCTTCGTCTCCGCGTCCCGTCTCTGCCTGTAGGACTGAACTCACCGGCTTTCGACTCTCCGCGCTCAACCCGACTACCCGTTTGGGTTTCCCTTTTGGTGAAGTCGGCTTTCGTTCCAATAAACCTTTCTCCCGCATCACGGGGTCTGCCTCCTTTCTGGTGTCTGGTCGTCACACTAACCTCTTGTCCTGGTCAGAGTGTCAGAGGCCTGGAGCCTGACCCAGGCAGTACATGGCATACGACTGGGGGGCATCCTGGATGGGATGCAAATATATCATAAGGAATCACCTATACCATTTTCTCACGTTTGTACAATAGTATATTTTTCATGTATGAACTGTAGAAATTGATATAGAACCAAATCTGTTGAATATACGAGTAAATACGAAAATGTGAAAACGTCTGCCTGGTTTTCGCGGCTGCCTTTGGGGTAGGATACTGAGCCGTGACGTAACTGTTTATGCTGTAAATAAGCCCATGAAAAATTAATGTTCTGATGACACGGCTGCTGCTGTCTCCGGAATGAGCTTTAATGTGCCTCATTTACAGGCCCCGGGGACTGTGACACGGAGAAGGCGAAGGCATTTTTCACATCTAATGCCAACGGCGCGCGTCCTCACCCACATCTTAGCAAATGAGCGCGTCTTAAATCCACGTGTCGAATTTAATCTGCGCACTCTGACACGCACGCGGTTTTCCGCAGCGATGGTCCAGTCAAGCCGGGGAACACAATTTGATTCATAAGGAATTCTGGAACTTTCCGATAGACTTTTTTTCGTGGACTGTGAAACAGCCTCCCCGCTGAATTTTGGAGGAGGCAAAGTGTTGGCCATTCGCACAGAACTACGTGGAAAAACCGCTGGCTGCGATTGGGAGGGGGTATCTCCTCGCCGCACCCGTCACGTGCATGTCAACATTAGGGAGACGTTTCCACAGTGACAGCACCGCAAGCTGATGGCTGACAGGTCCGGATGTGCTGCCGATTCCCCCTAAAATCTCAGACGGGGACGGTATGACCCACTGATGGACCCACAGTTCTTGGGGGAGGGGAAGGGGACTGGCAGAGGGATTCACAGCAGACCATGGGCATCTGTGTCTGAGACCGTCCGATTGGGGGGGGGGGGTAGGGGGGGCAGCGGCCGTCCGGTTTGACCAAGGGTGCAGGGGCGTGGGTTTAAGG
>JAODKF010000106.1:436831-448066 GCA_026779585.1 Mormyrus proboscirostris
TGGGGAAAGACGTGGACTAAATACACAGGCTAGGCAGGGATTAACAGGACGCAGGTGATCACAATCGGGGCAGGAACGCGAGGTAACGAGGTAGGCGTGGCACACGGGAGGATCGGACGGAGCTGATCATGACACTATACACCTTGCATAACCTTTTATTAACGTACTGCAACATCACAGGGCTAAAAAACGGCACGATGACAAATCTGTGTCGACAAACAAAAAAAAGTGTATCCCAAATATCTGAGTTCTGCTACCACAAGTATTTCAGTATTGCTGAGGCCTGAGCCATGTGCTTTGCTATGTAAGAGGAATGAAGACAAGGCACATCTGCCTCCATCCTCAGAGGGTGGGTGGTATCTTTTGATCACTCATGATTAAGAATAATTACCTCATCCATCACGACCAATCCTTCAGTATGTAACCTTGAAAATGTTCTAGCCGCAGTTCTCGGCCTCTGCCGGCCGCTTCCAGTGAATAATCTCATAAACACACTTCCCCACTGCCCGACAACGGTGCGCAGGTTAAGCAGAATGCGATCTTGCTTAAAGCCCCGCATTACGGGAGCTTGCGCGCAAAGACTTCTGCGTGTCTGGTGCCAAGACAGTGCTCCATCCACATTTAATGTGGGCTTAAAAACTTCAAGTCAAAAGTAAGTTTCCAGATGTCATTTTTGAGAATATCCCAGAGCCATTAGGTATCACCCTTGTGCAGCAGCTCTCTCCCATGCTAGCCACTTGCACTGATGCTTTCACGCTCTTTGTTTTAAGGCCACAAATTTATGAGGCTATTAGTTTGACTATGGAATATGGTCTGTAGTCTTTGAAGGAAACTGTATAGCCAGCAGATACTTATCTGAAAAATCATTGAATACATCCAAAAAAAATCACATTGTCTTTTATGGAGAAGAATCCTTTCATAAAATGTATATTTCGATGTTCAGTGACATATCCCTTTTCAAATGGAAAAATTGTTCAAGCAAATACAATTATACATAATATAAATGGCCACAAGCTTTTAAAGTATAATATTACAATACATACTTTATACAAATCTGAAAGTGTAGGGGAAACAAGACCTCTGTCTTCTCCTAATGTACTATTAACTACTGAAATTTTATAAATGTTTTATTTTTATTATTTATAGTAAAATTTGATCTGAGGATTACCTAGATGTTAGAATCTCAAATTATATTCCAGAACTCCTGTCAGCATTATTTTTGTCTGTCTGGCCAAGACCACAACATCTGCCGCGCTGCTGCTTTCAGGGTCCGTGGGTTATGCCGCACACTTTCACAAGCTTCCGTGCAAAGCGAAAAGGAGCGAAACACACTCTTTCGCCATGCAGTGTTCGGCACAATTTCCAGCTGCTGTCAGGAACCTGCCTCTAGTGCTGTAAGCACTTAGTCTTCAGTGGGTGCAGGTCACCACCTGAACGCCCAGAGCTGTATCGACCGCTATCAAGTCACAGAAGATCTGCACCTCACAACACAGCCATTGGCACATATCTGTAGTTGATGATAAAAGCCCAACCGCTCATACATACATTGGTTATGGTTGGACTATATAGAGTGAGCTAAGATAAACATTTTACCACCCAGCTTTCGCAGAGGGTCTGTTTGACCTTTAATATTATTTCTGATCTCCAAATCACCTTTCTAATGTGTAACAGAAAATCATGCCAAATATTATGCTCCTATAAAAAGTATTGGTATTAAACTCTATCCCTCGTATAGTGGGTTAAATGCACTTTAACAGCTCACATATCCATAGATACTAAGGAGACATTACAAAAAAACAGACATTGACCCCTTTATCCTCAGAAAGGATTTCCTCAAAGCCGCTTGGATTTTTCCAGAATCTTTTCTAGGGCAGAATTTGCATTGGAAATGCAATAATTCTGAATAGTTCATATAACATACAAAGCCAAAAACCTTCATATTTGTCTCAATGGATGATGCAATCTCGTTCAGTGACATACATTGATTGCATGGATCAGAATATTGGTGTTATTTATGGTGCAAAATGATAAATACAGTCAGCTGGATCTCAGGTATTAAAGGGTGGATTATGAGGAATATTAATCAGAAAGTGTTCTAAGCCAAAGAAAAATTGATGTTTTGTTGCAAAGGAGGTCAAATCTTTTTTTTTTTTTTTTTTTTACAGACATTTGTGCTGAGTAACACTGAAGACTTAAACACTCATGTTTTAAGCTGTGTTTTTAAAACGAATATCCATTTCTTCTCCCAATCGTTGCCAAAAGGATCAGCCTTGGATCTTTTTATATATTCTTGTCCTTCATTAAAATTTATCGCATGCGTACAACATATAGGGCAGATGCTAACATATTTATTTCATTTTCAGTCGGTTTAATGCTCAGCAGTTGTAAGTCTTTTAGAAAGAGATACGATTTCACGGCAGATGTAGGTATGCAGGTTGAGAAGGTGACTGAGCCTCAGTATGTGACACGTGTGGCTGATGGCTGTATAGCTCAGAGATGTGCTGTGAATGTTGTTCATTGTACAAAAAGGGAGCCTTGTACCTGCTCCCTGAAGAGTGTCCATCATAACATTAAGATACGCATGACTGCTGATCTTCTAGGGGAATTTAATTCACGGATGCCTACCTATAGCTAGGTAAAAGGTTCCTACCATTTATGGTAGATGTAATTTGCACACAGAAATAACACAGTGCAGTCACAGCACTGTAACATACAGTCTGGACACGACACAGCTCCACAATAGTGGTCACCAGTTCTAACTAAACTATATTTTTAGTGGCTCAGAACATTGCAGAACGACACTTTTCAGCAGATCACAGAGAGAAGGAACACCCAGTGCTTGCGAACCAAAAGCCAGGTAATCTAGAGGGCTGTAAACTCAGACATCAGCTGCCTTAATTAAGGCAGGCAATGCTTAATGTGATTATCACCATGTAACAGGTGAATCTACCTCTCTGGAGAACAGGTACTTCAAGGTGATGAGTAAGACATGGTGGATTGGGGCACCCCTGGAGTGCGGACTGATGTAATACAGGGAGCCAGGCACCAGGTTTTGGGAAGTACACTTATCATGTGACATGAGACAAAGCACCTTAGGCTATTATGGAGTTTGTACTGGCGATTCAGTAAAATATTAAAAGCAGACCTTTGAAATAGAATTACACAGCTCACGCAGTGAATTATGCAATATAATAAGCAGATTCCAAAATATTTATACATATCATTTTTCCTTTCTTGGTTGCAATGCATTACTAATTCATCTTTTCAGAGGTAATACAATTACTTCGGTCACCGTGTTTACATTTTATAAATCTATTTCAGTCCGGTAACATGGACACACTGGCTACTTCAAAGGCATCGAATAGGCACACGAATTAGGAGATATTGTTGCTTTTTTAATTAATTAATTATATTTTGAAAGCGATCTGTGCATGTGTTCAATAAAAAATGTGCCCTTGCAGACGAATGCCACTGCGCATCATTCCGATACAGAACTGCCGGTAGGTCGATCGCCTGTTTTCCAGGAGGTCACAGGCAATGCCAGTCATTTTCCGTACGGAAAGGGACCGCTGTCATATTCCACAAACAGGGGCTGTCCTTCGTGGGACGGACGGGATTTTCCTCGCTTTGGATTGGACGGCCCATCGTCTCATTTATCTGAGTATGTCAAGGTACTGCTGTCATATCCCACAAACCGGGGGGCTGTCCTTCATGGGATGGGTAGGACTTTCTTCGCTTTGGATTGGAGGCTCCATCTTGTCAGTCATATCAGTATGTAAAGGTACCGCTGTCATGTCTTTTGTGGGACGAATGGGATTTTCCTCGTTTTGGATTGGACAGCTCGTCCTGTCAGTCATCTCTGTATGGAAAGGTACCGCTGTCATATCCAACAAACAGGGAGGCGGTCCTTCGTGGTACGGACGCGATTTTCCTCGATTTTGATTGGACGACCCTCCCTGTCAGTCATCTTCGTCGGCCGTGCGGGACTGTCGCTCGCTGAGCCGATCCGGGGGAGGAGGACGGAGATGCGGGGAAAAAACACAAACAATCCGTGCTAACCGCCATCTTGAATCCAGCCTGCTCACTGAATGGGAAGGAAACGGCAGGAGGAGGGGATCGCTCAGGAGCTGGCAGCTTCGGACAAGGAGACGGCCGACGAACACTTCGAGGCACCAGAGTCCACCTCCCTACCCCTCTGGATCGGCGAGAAGTGATCGGAAAAGCTCGTTTTGAAGCCGACTCTCATCGGGTCCTCTCGGTCTACATAAGCCAGTGCTGGCGACGGGCTTCCCGACCGCGTCTTGCAGCAGAGGGAGGATCGATGTTAAGCGGCGCGGTGGTTGCGGTCTGGTACAGGTTCGATCAGAGCACCGAGATGCCCGCGTGTTTTCCGGGTGTTTCTCGGGAATTTTTAGCAGCGCCATGGCAGTACATCCCGAAATGTGGACCTGAATCCTGCTAGAAGAGCTGTTCCTCCCCCCTTCAACTTTCTTGAGGATTGGGTCACTCGCGATTCCGAGGAGGAGTGGATGTGCGCCGAACCCTTTCACGGGAGAGCGTTTTTCATGACTGCGGACCGGGCTGGAGTGACAAGACATTTAATTCTAATTTAATTTAATGCCATCGATCGCGGGCAGATGGTGACATGTCACCGCTCTCGCTGCGGAGTGGCTCGGCTCCCCGCTCCATCCTGTGAAAAAGTCCAAAACACCAGAAAGACGGCATTTCTCTTGTCGCCTCTGTTGGCTTCCTCTAAAATATATGTATACATGTATAGGTGATTTTTTTTCCCCCCTCAAGTTCTTGAACAGCACTGTTGCGGATGCCTGGCTTGTAATAACCCCTTCCCCAAAGCAACAAGCTGATAAACAATGATCGCATTATATTTAGAACAGCATTTGTGTTTTGCCAGCTTTTCCAAGTGAGACGATTGCTGACATCCTAGGATTTTCCACGTGGGATCCCTGCAATATTTAGTGGCTGCTTGTTTTTCCCTTTGTCGACGTGAGGAGAATAAGCTTTCCGCCAAATGACACATGGTTGTCAAACTCAGTTGTCCGCACAGGGGATCTTGGAGTAGGGTTTCTCTCTTTTTTGCCCAGGATTTAGGATTTTGCCAACAAACTGCTGATAGAGCCTGTCAGCCGGTACCCAGACTAGCATTTGCGCTACACAGGATTCTGTGCGTTTTGCACTCAGCTCCCCGGGTGCAGCAGAAGTGCACAATCAGCGCCGGGTTTAGCCGCCGTGGGATTTAATTTATTTTTTATTCCCATGATTATTTTGGCGCAGTAGGTGATTTGATACCGTTACGAAAAATGGGAGCTGCTACAAAACTTGCTTTCACCGTTTTCCTCGTCACCTGTTCATCAGGTGGGTATCCGGATGCGGGAATATGTTTCCATCTCTATGAGCAAAAAGCTGCGTGTATCCGCACGCGCCTGTGTGTTCGTATTTGCGCGAGTGCCTTGGTTTGTGCATATGTGTTTGCATGTGTTTTGGGGTTGTGTTGCGGGTCACTTCCAGGATATTCGATGTGTCTCTATTAATTCTTTTACACCCACTAGCCCCAATTCCCCGAGTGTCACGCTGAATTTGCGGTTACACGTGGGAAACGCTTTGCATGCGCCGATGCGTCTGTTGACACGCCGTTTGTCACCGATCAGTAATGTAATTGTGGCCCTGCATCAGCTGCGCGTGACAGTGTGACATGGCCCGGTATCCTCCAGCGCGAGCCTCCCTTTATACTGACCTTAAATGTCACAGAGTTCTGATCTTTCTGTCTGTAGAAATGTGCCCGTGATCGGGAAAATGCGCGCAGCTTTCAAACAATCCGATTTACTCATGGTGTACTTTTAGTGGTCTATAGAATGATGACTACAGCGGGCGTCTAGGTATCTCCTTTTCTGAGATTTAAAAAGTCCACCTTCGCTGGGGCAAGCACGCTGTTAGTGTGGCGCCGTCATCTCCCGCTGCAGACCGGCCACTTCCTACACCTCCCACAAGCAAATTTTCTTTATTAAAGCCTTTATATAATACGGACGAGGTTGCCTGTAAGAGCCTTTTGGAATAAAATTACTGAAATATTGTTTCTTAGGGTTGCTCTGGTAATAGGAATGAATATCTCCGCTTTTTTAAATGGGATTTTCACCTGGCGTGCCTGTAGTGGGCAGTCTGGTAATATCTGGTCTGTGATTGTCACTGTAGTGACAAAGGAGCCAGCTGAATTGGACATATTTTAATTTAATACCCTCTATTTAAGGGAAGTGCTCAACGAAACATGCCAAAGTCTGTTTTTTTGCCCCCGTGTGTAAACACTGGAGTCAATGTTAATGAAACTGATGGAGATCAGACTGGGGGTTCATGTGCTGCCCTTTAATATGGTTTATTATTCTGTGGTATAACTAGGAGAGGTGCAGGTGTGAGTCGCTGGACACTGCTGGACACTTGCGGATGAGATCATGTTGCCTTATGTACGTATGTGTATATATGTATAAATAATATGAAAATGTTACGTTATGACATGAATAAATACGCTTTTTTTTCTCCCTGAGAGCCAAAAAAAGGTCTGTCAGCAGTTTGCGGGAGCGCAGTACGGCGGCGCAGCACCAGCCTGTCAGCCAGTGAGCGTTTCTGCTGCTTCCCGCATCCTGCCTGGCTGAGTGCTGCTGTAACTGGCCGTGGGGGGAGTCCCGCCCCCCCGCCGCTGCCTGCTGTCCGCTCCCTCGCTCCTCTGCCGCCGCTTCTGTTTTTATTTTTATGTTTAATTGTTCTTTGGGCACCGTTTATTTTCCCCTTTAAAAGCCGCTTGTAGTCCCTTGTTAAACTCTGCTAGGCAAATTAAGGTAACTGGAGAAGTTAAACAGCGCCGCTAATGAACCACTTCCAATAAAAAAGGTGTTTCGGCCGTTTATGCGATGCAAAGTGGCTTTGGGGGTATTTATAGCAAAAGGGCAGCTTTGCTCTTTGCCAGAGGGGGAGGGCATGGTGATAAGGACAGAGACTCGCTGGTCCCAGGACACACACTTCTGCTAGGAGCTGAATTTACCTGAAATGTTCCACCTACTGTGGTGAAGCTGGGTGACAGGTTTAACTCAAAAACACTCCTACAATAATAGGAGACCATGAAGAAGGTTTCCGCAGCCCAAACCTTAAACACCTGACACAACCTCTCATCATTTATTGCGTCTCTGATCTTAAGTAGAGCTCAACAGTTGGTTAATCAAGGTTTCTTTTTGAGAGCCATGTTACATAAGGAAAGGCAATAGTATTAGATGTGTACTTTGCACCCACTTAGCTATGGATTACATTCAAGTTGCGGTGAATTATTGCCAAGTTCTTGAAGAACTGGACATATACAAGCAAGGACAACAGAAGACTTTGAAAAACAGATTTATATTTTTAGTTGATTTTCCTCGAGCTAGTTGTGACAGTGATCACAGGAAATGTTTTTTTTCTTAATTTTCTGAATTCCTTCCTTTTACTTGACTCCCCATTCAGACGTGTAAGTCGCTCAGTCGTGTGTCTTTTCACAGGATTGTGGAACATGCGCGTGATTAGCGACCTTGGGGTGTTTGCTGAGCAGTTAAAATAGTCATAGTCAGTATTAACCTTTAATTGTGAAGTTTGAATAATTTTAAGAGTCAGGTATGGCCCCCCCCCCCCCCACTAAATCACAGCGGCGTCTCTGTGGGAGAGACATTGACCGTTTGTCACCTGTTTGACGGCTGCTCTGCTGTGTGAGCAGTGACTGCCCGGCACTGAAGCGGGCCAACGGTTCGGGTCGTCGTGTGACGGTGGAGGGTTAGCCACCCGTGTTTCCTCCCTCCACGCCTGCTTCCTTGTGTCTTTCCCGCTTTGCTCGATAGCGTGGAGGCACTGAGTGGCCGTGATCGCCCACCCCGCCAGCCGTCTTCTGGGAGCTATGCCCCCACCCTCAGGCCCTCTAAAACCCGGGCCCTTAACCATGTGCTCTCTGGCAGCGCTTGCTTTCACACCAGGGGGTGCCTGGGGGGGACCGCTATCTGGTATTGCACCCTCCAAACCAGGAGAAGGGAGAAAACCTACCTTCAGTCTGGTATTTATGTAAATGTCTAGCCCCTCTGGCTCCTTCCCCCCCCAGGCGGAGAGCTGGGAGAGACTGAGAATACCTCCTCTTTGAGATTTTAGGGCTGTGGCCATTTATTAGGCCAGACAGTGTGGGTGTTAGAATGTCACCTGCACTCCATCATCTCTGTGCCAGCAGCCTACAGGAGGGAGCCTCAATTAATTACTCTGATGGGGGGGGGGGGGGGTTATTTCTATTCTTTTTTGGGATTTTTTTGTTTAATACAATTTCTCAAAGCATTTCTTAAAAAAGACGTGAAGACGTTGTGGGTTCCATCAGTCAGCGCGGCGGAAACATGCAGCGTCTCCGGAGGACGCGAATAAAAACAGCAACATCGCAGAGAATTCACGCACGAGGGTCACAGACCCAGCAAAGCTCCGAAATAGAAATGACCTGCGCTAAATTTAGATTCCGGCTCCCCTCGTTAAAAATACCTTTTGTGCAGATAAATGTGTTTTTTCCACTAGCGCTAGGCAAGATTAGCGTGATACCCTCAGCTGCGGTGGGGGCAGTTACCCTCTGCCCGGGGTGTCCTGAACTCGGCCGCCGTGGCCACGGATGCCGCTTCGCCCCACGCGGCCCCCTTCTTCATCGGGACACAAACGATGGCGCTACCCTTACACGTATTTCCCTCCGAAGGGCGTGGCCTCAAAAATCCTACGACGGAGCTCGCACCTGTGGCACGGCCCCTGCCTTCGCTACAGATGCTGGTGTTTCATTTGGAGCTGAGGCATGGAGCCCCTCCCGTCATGCCGCTTGGGGTGTATCCATAAACAAATGCGTGCTCCTGCTCTCTTTGTGTTCACGGCGGTTTTCGGTCAAACCTGGACTCCCCGTGTGCTGGAGGTCCAGCTTTAGCAGAAGATGGTGCAGCAGCTGGTGATTCGCCAGCCAGCTGACCAGCTCCGGGGCAGGTGCAACAGTCTGTCGATTGCGATTTTGAAGGCCACGCCCCTTTGTGTTGTTTTGAACCGTCCAGCAAAATCGTGGTACTTTCATTGGGGGGACTTTGTCATCGCCGCCTTCTGCTGGCCGCCGCTCTGATGTTATCGGGCGGGGCTGCAGGCCACCATCGCCCGGCAGTGTTTGCGTGCTGAATAATGCATGCAGCGCCATAATGCAATAAGGATCAGGTGCGGCTGCAGTGACAGCAAGCACCCCCCCCCCCCCAGCCCCGGTCTCTGAATTTTCACAAATCCTTGTCGCGTTAAGCTGCTCGCTGATGAATCCACTGCCACGGGAGGAAATACTTCCCACTTTACCATAGAGAGCGAGCGACGGAGCATGCGAGTCATGTCCGGGATGCGTTTCGCACCCGGGTTTGCAGGGGAGGTGGGGCGACCGGGCCGAAAGGCCTAGCCGACAACCCGACGTATCACTCATTCATGACAGATGAGTATCACATGACAGCGCTGCTGTTCCCGCGCGCCGCAGGGTCTCCAGCCCCTCCTCCGCGAGTCTTGCTGACGTTGCTGACGCGGAGCACCTCCACAACAGTGATCTCGATGAACTCTCTGCCGATTTCTAAGCACCGGAGCATCGTCTCGGTGGGTGATGGGATAATTACCTGGTTTTCTTCGCTCCCCGTGTTTCCCGGCATGTTGGCGCGAGCGCCCCCTTCAGGCAGGCCACCTTGCTCTGTATCCTGTAGCAGCATCTCACATCGTAATAATCAGTCGGCTAATTGTAAAGCCCTGATTATCTGCTGCGGTAGAGTAGCTCTTTTCTTGGGTGGGTTTACAGCTGTTGGGTTGAAGCCCACTGGACTAGAATAGCACCGATGTCATACCATGGCGGATACAGATTATTAACACCGGATGAATAATTGAGGCTGTGAATGATTTATGTGGCACGTGTGCAGGGAACTTGCTCAGGGACTGTGTTCAGACCCAGTACCAAATGGTCTGGAGGGTGAGTAACGAGCTGGTTTTGAATCCCCATCATTTCTGTCCGACCCCAGGGCTGTGGGGTCACAGTCCAAGGAGGGAGTGTGATCTGCCCCACTGGGGCCTGCTGGCCTGTCCCTCAGCAGGTAGCCACATGGACCGAATTTTTCCGGTGAAACGGCCTCGGATAGAATTGAAGTGATGTGTGCAATAGTGCTTGCGTTTCACGTAAAACCAGGCAAGTAATTAAAGACAAGTATCCAGGGTGAAGTGAGCAAACATCTCAGATTTAAAAAACGCTTTCTGATATGTTTCTGTTATCCCTCCATCCATCCATCGTCCATGCTGCTTATCTGGCACTGGGTCACAGTACGACCCTTTTCACCCGACTGCCCGTCTCAGAGCGGAGACACAAGCGGCGCTCCTCACGCGAGGCGATATCGCGCTATATTGTCTAATGAAATATGCATGAAGTCATTATTTGCAAAGGTGCCTCCAGCTGCCCCTTCCAAAGCAGTGGCGTGATGGCGGTGGCTTTGCTCTCAGTGGACATTTAGGATGAAGCAGAATATGGAAAGCGCCAGGTGAGGGGAATGTTCTGGAACGTCCCGTTTATCCCGAGGCAGGAATCGGGACAGAGGCGCTGCTGGCTATACTAAGCTGTTCAAAATTAACGTTCCTTGTGATTGTTCTTAATCGTGGCAGGCTGGCCCAACTGCAGTGCTGTCTCTGTACCGCTGGGGGGCGCTCTCACCGTCCTCGTACCCGAGCCCCTCTACTTAAGCCGAAAGACCAGAAAGCATCTTTGTGGTTATGACCTAGATGGAGAGAGTCTCTTCTGGGTTTATAAGGATTTAAAGCAACCGCACTACAGCGGTGTCCTGGAATGCCATGCGACCCTGCTGTAGGTACCCCTCCCCCCCCTTTTGAAATCATGGATCACGGGGGCTTAATAGATCTAAGAGCCCTGAGTGAGACTGATGTGGCCACACATGTTGTTCTCTATGCTCCTCAAAGGCACTGGTCTAGACAGACCCCCCCCCCCCATCCCAAGCCTGCTTTGATACCTGATTAAATCTGCTTGCCATACATTTATCATGTTCTCATTACAAGACACACACACACACACTTAATTTAATTTAATTTTTCCAGCCATGTTTTGCTTTTTGGTAGAATTATGTCTTTTTGCACATTAAACCTGTACAGAAGGCTCTAGAAGCGGAAAGCCCCCTGCAGGGTGCG
>JAODKF010000106.1:473449-498746 GCA_026779585.1 Mormyrus proboscirostris
TACAGGTAAATTGTATGCTATTCCACCCCCCCCCCCACCCAAAAATAAAGTATAGTGACCGCTATGCCCCATGTCCGTGCTCTTGCTGCCCCAGATGGGCGTTAGCCATCTATTAGGAATGAGGTTCTGCTTCATACTTCAGCAGTACTCCATGCCAGCTGCGGAACGCTCCTGATTGGCTGACATCTTACCGTCATGTGACCTTTTTTCTACCATTACATTTCCTGTGCTTTCCTGTGTTATCATGCCACTGATAAGCTAAAGAAAAATGTTCCTGTAGTTGGCATCAAAGTACTAAATCGAATTATTCATTTTTCAGTGAATTATGGTCACTGATGAACTAATTCATGCTGTACTGATTCGCACAAACGCTCGCAGTGAGACGCAGGTATGTGACCCCGCTGCACTTTTTACTTACTTGTAACATTCACAGAGCAGAAAGGAAAGCTTCACACCCTCAGCCGCTCCTCTGGGGCAGGGCTGGGTCCACTGCAGCCTGGATGTATCGCACTGCGCCAGATGCCAACTCCCACTGTAATCTGGGTGTACTTTCTCAAAGCCACAGCGCCCCCAGGTGGGAAGAGTGGGGCCTGTCTACCCCTGCTTGCCCAGAACCTATCATGTTTTATATAGAACTGGATCTACCATTTCAGGGGCCATGGGCAAAGCTTAACTTGGGATGACCCCCTATCGAGAAAACAATCATTTGATTTCCTCTGCAGCCCAGGTAATTAGTGAGCCCAAAGCAATTGCATTGACATGTATATAGTATATATATATTTTTTTCTCATGACTTTGCCTGGGCCACCTTGGGCTGATCAGGCCCCAGGCTGCAGCCTAGATTGCCTGTGCCTGGATCTGGCCCCGCTTCTGTACATTCCTTTTCAGTGCTGCTGCATCATGAATACTGCTAAGGATTTTCTGTGTACTTTCAACTTTCAACTTTTATTGACGTCTGCAAAAATGTGTGTATTACATGGGTGAAGGTAAATGAATATTAAAAGTAGCTATTCCTTTGAAAAACACACCCCAAACACAGCCATGGGTATATTTTATTATAGTATTACGGATTATAGTAATTGAGTGCTCCTTGTCCTGCAGTAAGGTATAATTACCTCGCCAATCCAGAAACCTCCATCCGCTGTCAAGGAAACGGAAGTAACTTTCACCTTCATATAAGCACGAAGTCATCAGAAGAGATTCCAGCGCTGGTCTGGCCGGACTGTGGGTATTTCTGATGTTCTGACACTCAGCTCACCAGACCCTTGGTGTTGTGGGTATTTTGGTCCACTCTAGCGTTCTGTTATGTCGATTACCAGATCCTATGTGTCCCATTCCTAACAGACACTGTGTTTTATTCCGATGACTTCAGATCAAGCCGCAGACTTGGAAAAAGCCTGTGTTGTACTGAGCATCATGGTTAATATGTTTATCTCAGCTGTTTGCCAATGATTTGTGGAATCCTTAGGCTTTATCCAGTGTTCTACCATGCAGGGTTCTACCATGCAGGGTTCTACCATAAGTGCAAATTAAAGAGGAGGAGCTGCATTGACCTGTGTGACCTTCCTTCGTACGGCACCAAACGTGAGCTCCCAACATCAGCATTCTGAAACTGCTGTTTCTCGTCTGTTTGAGGCAGTTGCATCCTGTTACTTACTGGATTCAGATGCAACTACAGTGTGGTCAGGTGGTATCCAGCTTTGTCCATGTGACTTCAGGCATCCAACATCTCTGTGCAAAGCGAAATCGCAGTTTTATTGTTTTTTAGTGAGAAAAAGAGCACAGATGAGTTACTACCAATTTGAGTAACTGGTCCAGGAGAAGAGCTCAAAGCACCTTACTTAACCTGAGATGCCCACACTTGCATTGTGTTTAAATCTCTGAAATTAATGCTCAAGTCTCTGAAATGCAGGACCCATCCAGTTTAGAATATGTAGGATCACGGGGGTCCGGAGCCTACCCCAGAGGATATGGGTGCAAGGTAGGGAATAACCCAGGAGAGGGCGCCAACTCATCACAGGGCACACTCACACATCATTCACTCACACACCATTCACTCACAATGACACAAGGAGAACATGCAAGTCAAATCACTATAATGTACTCTAAACACTGTTGAAATTCAGTATCATGTTGGCATAATATAATTCTACGAAAATACTGAAAATTCATATTTTGTAATGTGTAATGAATACGTACCTAACGTTGCTTATGTAGACATTCCCATAGTAAATGGTCATAGCATAGTAACCAATCTATCAAAACTATTTTCAGCTTCACAGTGGAAAGGTTAGACTTATGCGTTATAATATATTTACTATTACAATTACAATACATATTACCCTTTATTGTTTGTATTGTCAATAGTTTAAAAAGAGGTATTTACCGATGCGAAAACCGAATGAAACAGAATAGTCCAATGTACAGCTTCATTCATTTAGCCTAGAAAAAAGATGCATTTTCGTGTAATATCCATGTTTCTCTATACAGACAAAACATTTCTGCCTAAAGGTCTGGAATTGGAGAAATTATTCATCAGTGGTGAACATCAGTGCTGCATTGTGCGGAATACCTTCAATTGCTGAAATTTTGAAATGGCTTAACACTCATCAACATCAGTATCAGAGTCAGAAAAAAACATTTCAGGCAAAAGCCCCTGTAAAATAGCCGTAAGGAAGCCCCTGCCCATACCGCAGACTTTTTTTTTATTTATTTGATACAGACTAATACCAAGGTTGGTATTCCCGATATTATTAATTTACCAACAGGAGGATCGATCGTTCAATTTCCGTCTGGATTACGATAAGTAATATTACTGGGGGTACAATTGTATTCGTCGGATGAAAATGCTATTTCAGTAAAATGCAGCTTCTGTTAGTCACGCCAGGCCAAATAATAATTTATTGTAAATGTATTCACTAATTTGTTACAACGCGCGGGGGAGTGCTTCAGCACCTGTCCCCTCTTGCCCGAAACATTGAAAGTGCCCCCCTTTTAGGGCACTGAGAGCCGGTCCAACAGCTGCCCCTGTTTCTGCATGACCGCTTAGGCTCTCTCACTTTGTACAGACAGATCATGATCCTGCTCGGGATGTGAGGGGTCCTGTTTATTTCCTTTTTATCACTTTTAATTGTACATTGAGTGAAGAGTTGCATGGTGTGCATTAGCACCTATCAGACCAGTAGTATTTTAAATGCTGAATGGTTTGTATAGCTCTACCAAACTAATGTAAGTGAACTGTATACGTCCGGGTTGAATAGCCACTTACCCCAATAGGGCTTATGCTGCATATTAAAAACGTTTGGCTTACTTATGGGAATGCAGTTCTACCTCAATCCAATAGATGGCAGCAAAGTAAAGGCGTAAGCTCATCAAGCCAGACGTTTACCGGTTTATGTATTTCACAGTCGTCTGCAGACGCATTACATTTTGCTAGGATATATAGTTGCATATTCACAGTGCAGGTTGTAATTATTATGCATGTACATTTATAATGAATTTTTAATAGTTAACAGCTTGAGTGGGAACCCTGTCAGGTGGCATGTCGGGGAGCGTGTCCGCAGGGTGCCACTTCCGCTCCTTGTGTGTGGATTCACACTCAGGTCTCTTCCCAAGGTCTGAAATGATCTGCTTAGGCTATGTGGCATCATTTCATTTCACTGCAGGTTACAGTATGACTACACACTTTGAATTTGACAAATACAAATCACTGAATCCCTAAGTTGTGGGCTGTTGTGTAGCTCAGAGGGTTAAGTGTCCTGCAGAGGTAAAGTAAGGAGCATGCACTGATTACAGTGTGTTGCCACACCCACCACATGACAAACTACCTCAGGCTGCACTCAGGTTCTCATCCCTGAGGTAGTTTGTCATGTGGTGGGTGTGGCCTAAGTTTTTCCCCTGTAAGTTGGAGGACCTCCATATAGGAGAACATCATACCCAGGACAAAGCAATTGCAGGTTAAGGTCCTTGCTCAGAGCCCTAACCTCAGATCCACCACTCCATCCCACAGAGGTGTCAGATAAATAGCCTAACCCTGCACTCAGACCCAAAGCTTCACTCTCAATTGTGTACGCAGATGCCCCTCAACCTACAATGGGGTTACGTCCCGATGGACACACTGTACGTGGAAAATGTTCCAACATGTTAAATTAATAAATATACATTAATACATTAGGAACAAACATTATAGTCATATAATGTGTCACTAATGTATATTAAAGCTGTTATGGTATGTTAAGATATTATGTTTATGAATGTTCCATAAATGCATTATGAAGGTGCAGTTAATGTGAAGCACTACTGGAATTCTGTCACTTACTTTAATTCTCCAGCTGTATAAAGATAATAATAATTAGTTATGATAATGATGATGATTGATGATGATTATTATTATTATTATAAGTTTATTAGGATGGTACGAAGCACATTACTGATGAGGAAGACCAAAGTAGCTGATGATTATGATTGACTACTCAATGACGGATTCAGTTACGGACGACATGGGGCCTCCTCGTGGACAACAGCACCCTGAAGGCAGTGTCCGTGTTCACGGCCCAGTCATTCAGCTGCTGGAGACAGATTTGAGAGGTTGTGCTCAGGTGATCAAACTACTTCGCTGAGAGCGGGCCAAGGAGGCCGGTCACCGGCATACGCGGGCACCTCCTCCCCTTGGTGCTGCGGCCCAGATGTCTGAACATGATCTGTCAGCTCCGGGCCAGATGGTGATGGACTCAAGTGCTGTATTGTGCTGATGATTGCTGGGAGGAGAGTGAAGCTGGCGCGACATAGAATGGGCCCATTGAATGGGACTGTGGGAGAGCAGTAAGACCGGGGGCAGAGGACATACGAGAGCAGGAGGGACGCATGCCACAGCGACACGTGGAAGAGCTGACAGGTGTGATAAGGATGACAGTGCTGGCGGCTTAGCTCACAGATGCCAGGTGTCATACCTGAACTCTGAGAACATTCGCAATATAACGGAAATCTGAACATTTTCACCACAGTTTTTGTCATTTCCACTATCTAGATTATCAGATTATTCTTCTTTTCACTTTATTTTATTTATTAATAGGTACTTTCAAGTCATTGGCAACTCCTAGCCAGTGCAGGTCAATCCATTAGCCAACATAGATAGTCAGCCACCTGTGGCACCAAATTCTGAGGTGGTGCTGACTTATGGTAACCATACACTATAAGACTTTCAAGAGACTTTTTAAAGACTAATATCTGACACCCATTCACATCTCAAGACAATGTGTCATTAGTTTTTTGTCACAAACTATGAATTTCGGGATCTTGCAGGGTCACTATTTGCAAGACTGCAACTAGATTCCTTTTGAGATTATTTCCCATCATGCTCCTGGTGAAAATTTACAGGAAGTGAAAAACTTGAAGAATGGAGACAGAAGTATCTTTTGGCTACACCTGCAACAGCACAGAATGTGAACACAACCCTGGTTGCATGAACAGGGACAGCAAGGAAGCCGCCGCTCCGTGTATGTTTACCAGCAACGGGGAGGAGTCACTTCTTGGTGCGTCTGAGTCAAGTCTCGAGTAAAAACATTGCAAGTCTGAGTCAAGTCTCAAGTCAATTCTCAAGTCTCAAGTCCATGTCTTTTCGAGTCACAAGTCATCAAATATAAGTCCAAGTGGAGTTGTGAGGTATGTAAATTTAGCCTAACTATGTCAATTGTTTTTTTTTTTTTACCTTAGTGATTAAAACCCGCCGCAGTAGATAGGCAGAGATAGGTTGAAGAATCTCTCTCTGTTACATCCACACTGCAAAAAAATTAAAATCTAAGCAAGTATAATTTTCTTATATTTAGACAAAATTCTAATTTCATTATTAACTAACAACACAACTTATGAATAAAATTAATTTGCTTGCATTTAGGCATATTGTCTTATTTTAGGAAATCTAACCAAGTGCATTTTTTTAGTGCACTAGCAGATAATTTGCTATTATATATAATATAATGCTATAATGCTAGTTTTAGGCCATCTTCTCTCAAAACAGAAGCAGTTTATCTTTGATCTGAAAGGCCATTTTTTGCAGTGCATGTATATGCAAGGAGTTGTGCAGTTTTTTGGAAAGAAATCTCAGGAGACCTTACATTCAGCCGAAGGAACTTGCAGACAGCAGAGAATTAATATACAGTGAAATGATAAAATTAACGTCATGGTATCTAGAGGGGGGACTATAACCTCAGGTTTTCTCAAGTCATAAGGTCTAAGTCGGGTCCAAGTCTCAAGTCATTTGCTCTCAAGTCTAAGTTAAGTCCAAGTCTTTCCATCAGTTCTGCCTTAAGTCACAAGTCATCAAATTTGCGACTCAAGACCGAATCGAGTTGCAAGTCAGTGACTCGAGTCCCCACCTATGATATCTACCCTACCTATATATCCCATACCTGCTTCGCTGCTTGGTGCTGAAGAGAGGCCATCTATTGGTTATTGACAATGTCCATGTCATTATTTGCATGAGCCAAGACTAAAGTCCTTTGATAATGGAACGTCAAAATGAGAAAAGTCTCAAGACGGCTGTCCTGATCACCTTATACCAAAGATCAAGAGGATGGGAGCACGGCACAACTCTAGCAAAACTCTCGTTATTTCATTTCCAGCCTTGGAAGTTTGTCTTCAACAGTTAAATCACTTGAAGTGTCATTTGGTCAGCATTCGGGGAGGGGGGGGGGGGGGTTGAGGATGGTGTCCAGGACAATGTGGCTTTGGCACGGTGTAACCAAAAGGAAATTTTAAGTGTCGTGGCAACGAGACAACAACAAATATTTCAGAATGAATAAGCAGATGATACCGTAAAAGAAGACGGAAAAAGAGGAGAGGCCCACTAAAGACAGAGGTAAGTGGATTAAGTGGTTTATAATCATAATAATAATAACAATGATAATTATATAAAAAGCCTCCTTCTAGAATGTTCTGTATTCTTTCTGGCACTTGAGGCTTCTCAGTGGCACGTTCATTGATGCACTGATCGACTCCATCCTTTCCTTCTTCCTTCAGCTATTCCAAGCATCATGATTTTCTCGTAATTTGCCCACAACAAAACAACTTTAATCTGATCGTTTCTTCCCTTCCTGCTTCCTCCTCACCCAATTTTCACATCAAAGAGTCACAGAAAATTCCAAACCTTGAAAATTCCCAGTCTTAGAGAAACTTGAGTGCTGTCAATGATTACTTTCAGGTCCTTATTCACTAGTTGCAGTCCTTTAAAGTTTGTGACTTATTTCTTGACGGCTGGATCCTTTGTTGTTGATGATCGTTCCAAGTCTTCACCATCAAATGCTAAAGTTAGCTGTCATCGTGATGGTCATATTTTATTCACATTTAAATGTAGTCCCATCTTTTTGCTCTGATCGTTAACCTTTCTCGTACATCTCGATAGCTTCTCTTTCCACAACCGATGTGGTGTTTTCATATTGACTGGACTAACTCATCATTTATGACTTGGTCCTTTACTCTTTTCCAATTTGTGCACCATCCCAGAAGCTTGAGGCCTAGCTGCTCCAAACTGCTGAGTAGGTCCTCACCAATGGGAACCTTCACACAGTTTTCCGGGGGGGGCGGGGGCTACAAATGCTTGAAAAGAGGACTTATATGACACTTAACTCTTGCAGCAGGCTACTCCCTGTTGCAACATGACCATAAGCATACGAGACTGTAACTGGCTAAGGCAGACCCCACCTCTTCCCATCGAAAGGGATAAGGAGGCATTAGGCCATATTTGCACTTTCTAAGTCCCTTTATTGCGGGAGCTCAGCTCCACAAATGGGGAGAATGCAGCACTCTGAGGGTGGAGTGTGTTTATCCCAAAGGAAATTATGTTCCTTTGAAGATCTCCACTGCTTCTGTTCTACTCTCATTTGTCCTTGAATGTAGACATTTGTCATTCTTGTGAGGCGAGACTGCAGAGACGCTGAGAGCTAAGGCAGATTTACAAGCAGGCGCACGAGGGGACTCAGGGCAGTGTGGGACACCCTTCTCATTGTGCACCCGGAAAGAATCGATGTGAGAGAAGTGGCAACTGCTCATGAGAAGGAAACTCCAAGGTGTCATAACTGGGGTCTGTACTACGAAGCAGGGTAACTGGCTTATCGGGGTAACATTGGATTTAAGGTAGTCTGGGCAAAATGGAAATGAACGAACATGAAGTCCACTTAAACTGTGGAACCTTTAATCCGTCAAGTTACCCCCATAAGCCAGTAACCCCGCTTCATAGTACAGGCCCCTGGTGTTTCCACTGCTGGGTTAAAGTTAGCAAAGATTCCTAGTGCTCATTCTGATTGGCCCACTGACGGGGTTTTTCTTAGACTGGTCAACAGCTGAGAGTAACATGTGCTTCAAAACAACTGAAAAAGCAAAACAGTCACTAAACTGGTACCTAATTATTAATGATTTCTGAGTTAACATACTGTTCTGATAGAGCGCACCCTCTAATTGACTCTTGTAAATACACTATACTGCCAGAAGTACTGAGACACACCTCCAAGTAATTGAATTAAGGTGTTCACTGAATTCCAGCATTGTACCATGATAGGATGCCACCTGTGCAATAAGTCCATTTGTGAAATTTCCTCACCAGTAAGTATTCCACGTGCCTTCAGACTAGCTCAAGAACAGTGTGGAGAGAACTTCATGCAATGGATTTCCATGGCCGAGCAGCTGCATCCAAGCCTTACATCACAAAGAGCTGGATGCAGTGGTGTAAAGCATGCTGCCACTGGACTCTAGAGCAGTGGAGACTTCAGGGTCTTGGGGGGTTCTTGTCACAGACTTAGGGCATGGTTCAGGTAGAGAGAAAAAGGAGGTGACAATCCACTTGCAGCTCCAGGAAACAACAGGGGTCGATTACAGATAACAAGGACACTAGGAACACAAGATGATAAAGGGTCAAAACTAACCAGGCGAATAGCTAACAGAACAAAAAATGATTACAAAGGGAAAATGTGTAATGCAGAGAAGCAAGCATAACAAAGCCAAATGACCGAATCATCGAACTGAATCATCAAAAACACAGTCAATGACTCCACAAGCAACAGAGCAGGCTCAGGTACTTAAACACAGATGGTTAACAAGGAAACACAGGACAGGAGAGAACAATTAATAAGGACCAGCACCAGAAAACAGGCAACTGATGGAACTAATAATAATTAAACACAGAAACTAGGGAGCTTTACAAACACCAAAAACTAGAAAACATTAAGTGGAAATAAAACACTAGGGACAGAACAGGATAATTAAACAGAACCAGAAATACAAAATGCAAAAGAAACACTAGGGAACAATATCTAATAAATACAAAACCAGGTGTAGGTGGCTGGAATTTCCACATGCTCAGCCCATAGTACCACACAACAATGCGGGGAGGTCGGGAAACACAGAAAGCACTTGGGCGCAGGGAGATCAAGATGGCCGAAGACACCTGTTGGCCAAAAAGGGAAGAGACAGGAAAAGCTGGGGCAGACGGGTGCTGACCCTGACAGGAGACGTGTTCTCTGGAGTGATGAATCACGCTTCTCTTCTGGCAATCTGATGGACAAGTCTGAGTTTGGGGGTTGCCAGGAGAACGGTACTTGCCTGACTGCATTGTGCTAAGTTTGGTGGAGGGGGGGTTATAGTGTGAGGTTGTTTTTCAGTGGTTGGGCTTGGTCCCTTAGTTCCAGTGATAGGAACTCTTAATGCTGCAGTATTCAGAGACATTTTGGATAATTTCATGCTCCCAACTCTGTGGGAGAAGTTTGGGGATGGACCCTTCCTGATCCAACATGACTGCGCAGCAGTGCACAAAGCAAGGTCCATAAGGACATGGATGAGTGAATCTGGTGTGGAGGAACTTCACTGGCCTGCACAGAGCCCTGACCTCAACCCGACAGAACACCTTTGGGATGAATTAGAGCAGAGATTGTGAGCCAGGCCTTCTCGTCCAACATCAGTGTCTGATCTCGCAAATGCTCTCCTGGAAGAATGGTCAAAAATTTCCATAAACACATTCCTAAACCTTGTGGACAGCCTTCCCAGAAGAGTTGAAGCTGCTATAGCTGCAAAGGGTGGGCCAACTCCATATTAAAGCCTATGTATTAAGAATGGGATGTCATTAAAGTTCATGTGTGTGTAAAGGCAGGTGTCCCAATACTTTTGGCAATATGGTGTATATTGACTACAATTGGGCTATAAAAAGGTGTAACTAAAATTCAAGGCATTTCCTGTCTGCTACAAAGACTGGTTTGGGCTTTTCCTGCCTCTGCACCTTCGTGTGAAGACTGCCTAGCAGAACGTATGGATCAAGAGCTGAGACCCAAGCTGTTTCCTTCTGTATTGAAGTGGACCTGGGGGGGTGGTGTACAGGGGGGCTGAGAGCAGCTGTCCCCATGGCCCCAGGCAATGTGCGGAGCAGCAACAGCTGAAAGCGAATGTAACTCCGCCCACTCCCTTCGCATTTCAGCCCCCATTTGCTGGGGCACTCTTACACCGCTGATGGTGACAGGTGCGACCTGAACAGAACCTGAGCCTTGGGGCTGGGGGAGGGTCTGCTGATAGGGCAGAGACAAGCGACATTACCCCCGACCTGCAAGAAAACCACATCCAGCAGACAGAGAAGGGGCTGCTTCAAATTAATGTAGTAACTATTGTGAGTCTCTCTCTCCCAAAAAAATGAAAAAGGATGAAGTCAAAGAATAAAGAAGAGATAAGCTCCGGGAAACAGATAATGCTTAGAGAAACTAACATTTAAGCTTGTATTTTGGGAACTGAATTTTTACCCTAATGGACTATACATCATTTATATTAGCAGGTCCTTCAAGCAAAGTAATTAAGGCAAACCTGTATTCTCGTTGACCCTGTAATTGCTCTTGTTAAACTTTAAAGAGCACAGGCACGATTACTCATTCCCCATGGAACCAAATGCCGGTGCCTTTATGCTTATTTACCCAAGTCCTCATTAACCACTTTGGTCGACACTTAATCGTACTTGGAAATTTAAGCCTAGCAGTACATAAGACATTGCATTATGAAGAATCAGAATTAGACAGACTTGTCTTAACATTACACACTTCTCAATCTCACTGTAAGCTTCTGGCTGGTGTCTTTGAGGGTAATCAAAAAGTAGCTGTAAGTGAGATTAGACAAATGTGGGGCTTCGCTAATAAAGGCTGCATGTCTGAAATACTCAGCACTTACATTTCCAGACTGTGTGCAGCTAAAACGACAGGACAATATAACCTGGGTGAATATTTACACATTCCCCACTGGTCATTGTCTAGTTTTCCTTTCTGATGCAGGAATGGCAGAAATATGGATGCCAAATTTCAAGGAGATAAAATCTCATCCCTTTCTTTTCTACTAGACTTGTGACAATAATCACATTATACTATTCTGAATGCTTGATCCCAAGCAAGGGGAACACCTCTGCAGGTTAACAGTAACATAACTTTAACTTTTTCATATAACGTATAAACTGATTTAATCCATACCAGGAAATTTGAAGTTCCCATCCAATATAAGGCATGGATATTTAGTGATCCAGCAGCAGGCCTGCTGTTGGTCCTGAAAGAAGATGGCAAATGAAAGGGGCTCTGTGTATTACCCTGAAACGTGTAAATATGTAACTGTAAATGATTACATGCATTTATTAAATAATGTGAATCTCATGCAGGGCTTTATTTTTTATGAAACTTTTATGGATGCTCCTCCGTTCTTGATGTGTCAGCATGGAGGACAACGTTTGCTGGCCATGAGTTCTGTAGAGGAAAAAAGCTATAAGTAAGAAGTATAATCAGTGCTTTATTATCAAGTGCTTGTGTTCGTCTTAACTCTTACTGATAGCTAAACTTTTAGCTTCGTTCAGATCACCTCGCCGATCAATAGAAGCGCCACCTAGCGTCATTCGACCTTCGGGGACTTCAGCAGCACACCGTAGGTTCGCCTGAGTGGAACGACCCGTCTTGCAAGATTCTGCGTCCGCCCTAAGCTTTCCACCCACAACACTGGGAACTTTCTCTTCTTCTCCTGTTTCTGGACGAAACTCTTTGAAACTTCCGGCCGCAGCGCGGTGCATGTCGGGACATCCTTCTCTCCTCCGTGCTCCCGGCTGGCGCGCACGCGCAATGGGGAGCTCCATCTTTCTATCCCAACAAGCCGAGAGAAGAGCCAGGAGCAGTTGATGGGGAAGATTTTTATTTTCATTTTAAAGGGGCAGAACTTCATTTTAACCCGCCCGAAGGCGCCGTTTCGCCAAGCCCGGCTCTTCGGGACCGCGAAGAGGGACGCCAGAGATGAAGGGGACTCCTGTTGGTTTATAAAATCTGGAAGAAGAATCCAGAAAGCCCCTGTTTCTGTGCGCCCTGCTGCCTCTTAGCAACGCGGCCCCCTGCGCTCCGCTGCCCGGGCTCCTGCCTCGGCCCCGGCCGGAGAGGCTCCTCCGCTGTCCGTGTTCCTGTCTCGGCCCCGGCTGGAGAGGCACCTCCGCTACAAACTTCGCTGCTTTACGCACCGCTGGGGCGTGATTTGATCCCCTCTTTGCTATGGAGACGTGAGAAAGGTAAGGGGGCGTTTTAAGCTTTTCACAGTCTGCATGGAAGAAGGACAAATAAAAATAATAAAAAATATCGATATACTAATAATAATATTAATGTTAGAGAGTCGGCTTTGCCTAGCTAGCTGTCTGAATAGCTAGCCTCATGCGCCCCTGTCGGCACCCGCTTGATCCCGGCTCCCAGGCTCTCTTTATATAGATATTATGTGCGTGTTTACTGGGCAGGCTGGCCCGTTTATACCCGCACGCACGACCTGCTTCTCCGGGCTGATGCACGCTACGGCCAGCCCTATGTATCACCTCAATCCATGCTGCATCTGTGCATTTGCAAATACAGCTCGCTGCACACACCTGACACTTAGTGCGACATGCAGCTCCATTATTAAGAGGCAGTTTCTGATTAACCTGATGCGGATCGTGCTGACCTCCAGACCCTGACAGCTGTCCTGCAGTTTGAGGCTTTTTTTCGGCCTCATGATGTGTGTGTGTGTGACTCCGACGCGCTACCTGGTGTGTGGCAGTTTAACGCCGCCTGATGCCTGATTCCCCGGATCGTGGCTCTGAGGGGCAGTACCCCGCTGTCCAAACTGTCCGTAATGCTTCGTTAATCCCCTGCTGATCGTGTTTGCTGTCAGGGACAGGTGCACGGGAATATTAACAGTAACGCTCCCATTGGGCTTGTTGCATTGCTATTATTTATTGTTATTTTGAGTCTGTGTGCTGGTGACCTTAGTCATCCGGATGTAACACCGCAAGCAGCCGTAGACAAACCAGCTGTCAGGCCTCCCGCTTTCATGTGGCTCTCCTCCTGACACCAGAGGCGCATTGAGGTCCTATTCATGCCGGCGGGCCTCCCCCACCTCTCAATCAACGGACCTGGGCCTCTAGTCTCCATTTCACTAGAAAGAAGAATATGAAAACTAAGCTATACTTTGAAGCACTGCATTACTACACATGGGAGCTACAGCGTCATGCAAATTCAGGATCTAGACACTTTTGTTCCAGGTGTAACCTTCTGTGGAGTTTGTAGGAGTTTTGGGCCCAACTCTCAGAGATATGCTCTCTGTCAGTTCAGGTATTGCTCTGTACATTTCTGATTAGCTGCATGCCTTAATGTTCTAACTAAAACCACTGAGACGGACTGTCTCTATTTAATATGTTTAAATTAGGTAACCCACAGAAGGCCAGGGAATTGGATTTGAATCTGCTGATTTAATGTTGTAGTTCTATCACAGTTGGTACTACCTGCCGTTCACGATTAGTTACTGTTTACTCAAGTATTGTTTTATGACCGGTGGTCTTGCGTACCTTTCACTGAACCCCCACATAAAACATGAAACGGCGAACTCCGCGGTGACCCAGCCTTTCTGCTTCATCATCCTTTTGCTGGTGGCGTCTCGCTGACGGGATGTCTGTCACGTGAGATCTGCGCTGCCCCCTCGTTTCGGCTTCTGCCCTGTCAATCTTCTGTGAGACTCGGAAATGAAATGCTACAGAGTCTTGTGTCCAGGGTTGCCGTTGTCCGCAGTGTATGTCTTGTAGACCTTAACTCGGTTAATGAGATGTGTTCACAAAGAGGCGTTTCAGAATTTGAGGTTTACACGTGGCAGTCACCATGCCGCAGCAAGCCGGCGACCTTTGGGAGGGGTTGCTCACACCTGTCACTTATCTGTTAAGACACTTTATCTGTCACCTATAAATTCTATTTCTGAAGTGAACCTTTAGAAGTGTTTCGTGGGTGAGCAGTGTCATAAAGCTGTTGGCGCTTTTGTATTTTACAACCTAAAAGTTTGAAAGGTCTGCTTGCACGTCACAAGTAAAAATTAATTGTAATACTTACATTTATAGTTGGCTGTGTATACGCAGTCACAAAACACGTGCGCAGTAGATTGCAGTGTTCACTAGAAATGACATACTTTCATGGAATCAGCAGAGCTTTCTGGTGCTTTAGAGGGTATGTGAGATACTTGTTGAATAGATCAAAAATAAACTGACTTGTGCTTGTTGTCCCTGAGCCATCTTGGTAGTCGTGGCTTCTTGTGGATCACATGATCCGGCAAGTCACCTACGCCTCACCAAATGAGGTGTCCACCGACGGGTGATGTGAGCATGTGTTTTACTGCACACAGTCCTGCCCCCTTAAAAGGCGCCTGCAGCACCTTGTGGTTTGCAGATCCCAGCACTGGAACTCGGGCTGACACGTGCACGTGTGTGACACTCTTGCCACGAGTGCCGTGTCTCCTCAGGAGCACGTGTCTCACTGTGATGAGTCAGCCCTCCTCTCCTCTTTCCAGGGTCACGCGTCCTTTCTATTCAGGTTTTGGGGCGCCGGATCCTAACATCCGAGTCAGTCCTACATCAGACATCTTCTTAGCAGGGGTCTGGTGGCCGGGTCAGAGGGGCCACATAATGCTGAACTCAGACTGGTCCCTCCAGAGGCCCCCGGAGGTGTCATCAAATGCCTGGCCTTCTTTCCTTCCTGAGCGCCCCTCACAACTGGACATTTAACGGTATTTTAACAGTGTCACGGCTAGCATGGGGGGTCAGTGGGTAGTGGGATCACCTCCCTGGTCTCAGGTCTCGAATCTCTACCCCACTGTTTTCTATGTGGAATTTGCACGTTCTCCCTGTTGCAAGCAAGCTTCCTTCCTATCTGTGAAACGTATGTGATGCAGGTGTGCAGCTCACACTGAGGGAGACTCCATGACGTGGCTCACAGCTCACATGCCAAGATCTTTGGATGTTGGGTTGTGTTCTGGAACTTACAGACGGAGCCGAGAGCGATGATCTCGTGATGTCACAGCCGTCATTCTGTCTAAATAAGAGCCTCAAATCGCCCCTCTTCCCCACTGTTTCCTCATTTAGCCAAGCAGCTTGTTTTCTAAGTTAAATATTCTTGTTTGGTTTTGTCATTATACTTTCAGTCAAATTTCATTAATTTAAAAGTAGAATGAAATTAGAAATCTCATATTGAATTTGCAATAATAATTTTTAAGTATTTTCCATCTACTTGCCCTGTTACTTTTACTGTGTTAGACGGCAGTTAGACTTTAGACTTTGTACAAGAATAATTGGTTTTTCAAAAAGCAATGTTGAAATATTGCTTGTGTAATATGCAGGGATATAACTGCAGCTCGTTTCGAGCAGCTTCATCTTGCGTTTTTTGGCTGTAATGCATGTACAGCCTCTGCTGCCCGTGTGTCCTGGAGAAGAAGAGTCCATCATCATCTTTGTCCTGCTCTTGTGCCTGCTTTGCCCTTTCAAAAGCCACATGTGTGTGAGTCCCGTCCTGGGTTTTACTGGGGTATATCTGTGCCTTTGTTCATAGCCGAGGCCCTGCGGGAAGCCTGTACCGAGATGTACTGTGCAAAACATTTTAGCCCAATATGAGTTTGCTCTCTAAAAGGAAATTAAGGTTGTTGGCATGGAGAGAAGTTTTTTTTTTTTTTTTTTTCTTTTCTTTTTTTAAAATTATAGCTCTCTTGATAGTCACCATCATGGTTTTTCTGTATTGGAAATTGTGTCACATTAGTGTTGTCATAAATTCTACAGTTTTTTTTTCTTTACCTCTGTATTAAGAAGCCACTCTTCATTATATGCTCATTATGGGCTGTGAGGTAGGAAGTTTTATATAGAGTAAACTGGTAAAAGGCATGAACTCGTCCTTGTGGTTGTGTGAAAGTGTTTGGGTTTGATGTTTGATCAAAGTCTATAGGGATCCATTCTCCCATCCCCCCCCCCCAACAAACCACATAATCACTGCTGCAACCTGTCGTGCCGGTTCCCCTGCTCCTGTGACTGGTGTTGGTTATCATTACTATGACTAAGAATAAAAATACAGAAATTAGGAGAAGGATCAGAGAAAGACCTCAAACGTTCTGTCCATGGTTAAACGTGCTGGCATATCCAGGACGCTTTTCTAGAAGGTTCTTGGTTATTTACCGAAATTTAATGAAAAGCAAGGAAATCACTACAAACTTAAGGACTTGCTGTGTAGTTTTATGGGGTTAGTTAGCTCTTTCACTCAAAGTGTTGTTTAAAGCTGGCCATCTTCTGAGTTACTTTTCAACCTATGGCTAAACTGATCTGCCTTGATCTATAGAGTGAGTCCATCTTCTAACTCAGGGAGGTGTGTCACTCAGTGGAATAGGATGCGTTGTCTGATCAGTAGGTGACCAGTTCAGATCCCTAAGATTTCACCGTTGGGCCTTTGAGCAAGGGCCTTAAACCTAGTTGCTTTGGATAAAAGCATCTGTTAAATATATGAATTGTAAACATAACACTGATAACACAGAGAAGCACTGATCTACACGTGTTAAATCTGCAGCATCTTTTAATTGGTCGACGAAGTAGAA
This sequence comes from Mormyrus proboscirostris, assembly GCA_026779585.1. NCBI lineage: Eukaryota > Metazoa > Chordata > Actinopteri > Osteoglossiformes > Mormyridae > Mormyrus > Mormyrus proboscirostris. The sequence continues at coordinate 490,349 of JAODKF010000106.1, forward strand.
GAGCCTGTTATGATTGGAAATTCAGCACCTGTGGTCCGTCACTCCATCTGGCGCGTCGGCCTGGACACACCCTCAGTGGCTGCAGGGCTCCAGCCCCGCGGCCGCAGCCAGAAAGGTGCCAGGCGCCGTGGAATACGCAGTGTGAAGGGAGTCGCTGGCTTGGCACAGGATGTGTCAGCAGAATATGCAGCCTTAGTGTTATCCTCACCCCCTCACATCCTGGATTGGGGATTCGGAACGGACGCCGGATGCCTTGGTCCTGACGCCTGTGCTGTAAAATCAGGTTAGCCTAAACCTGTTTATGGGAAGTGATTTAATTCGCCACGCATGGGAAATTCCTGCTGCCCCTGTAAATGTATTTGCATAAGTGTCCCCGAAACGGCCGTCTTCAGTTGCTGGGGAAATTGGCTTGGTTTAATCCAGTTAAAAGGTTTTGTTTGTGTGCCTCCTCCTCCTCCATCCGCCAGCCTGTCCTCCAGGCGCCGGTGCCCGTGAGAGGGCGTGGCTGGCTTTCGGGCCGCTTCGAGCCCTCCGGCCGCTCTCAGCGCCCGTCTGTCCCTGTCACTGCACGTGCTACCGCCCCCCTCTGCCGAAACGCCGAAGCCTGGCTGCGAACACGCACCCCCCGTTGACAGTCGAGGTTCAGATCACACGGTGTTTTCCCATCACTTTGGCCCGTTTCATCTATTTATTTTTGTTTTTCTGCGAGTTGGAGAAGCAGCCTTTCAAACGGAGAGATAAGTCATTTATGGGGCGAAAGTGTTTCTTTTTTTTTACAAGCTGGTCTAAACATACATCTGGGTTTAATGACCCTTTGGGATGCCGAGGAAAACTCTGCGGAATTTTCTTCGGAAATATCGTTCCTGCCGTTGCACATTCTCGCCATGAAATTGTCAGTTCGCTGGTAAGGAACAGAGTAAACAAACTGCTTAGAATCAGCAAGGTATCCAGTGTTGCCCAGCAAATATCTGCATCTATCAGTTGTGTATGTAAATACAAGCACAGGTTGACCGGGATAGTGGCAGCAGGTTATCAGGGACGACGACACTCATGCTCGAGGCATGCCAGTAGCCGTGTGCTTGGCCAGTCTTTCGCTTATCTGTCATGGATGGATAGATATTGCAAACCCAGGAACAGACGCCATTCTGGAATTGCAGTATCTGCGCTGAACATTTGCAGGATTGTGATTCCTACAAGCAGCAGGACTAAAATATGGACGCAATAGGCAATGCGGGAACCGCACCTCTGCCCCTCCCCCGAAGTGCGTCCAGTTTGCTGCTCAGCACTGCGGGCAGAGATTAACGAGTGGGGGCTGCTACTTCCCCCAGCTGAGACGACTCGCTCTCCCCACCCCAGCGAGTCACATGTTACAGCCTAGAAACCCTGATGCAGGACATTCTGCGTAGCTGCTCTCCTGCGACCGGAGTCGCTTGTCCTGCTCAGGGGTGATTCAGTTGGCATTAAATAATAAAAATAAAAAATGAATCCACTGGATGGCACGTCTCGCCCCATATCCATGACCAGACCCCCCCGGTTTGCTGCTTCTGCCTGTTAGAGGCCCGGCCGGCCAGTCGGGAGCCGATGTCGTCGTCTGGGTTAGCGGATGGCTGCCGGCACCCCCCAGCCGTCCGACGGCGGTTTGCCGTGCGCTTTTCTCCTGCCACCAGGCTGGCCACGTCTTCCTGTGCGGACTACTAATGTGGCCGCCTTTGTCTGTCAGATGAATTAACCTGGCATGTCCCGGCGATCTGATTAGACATTCTAACGTGCTCTATGGGTCGTGAGGCAGGGCGTGGCCATGCCACCCGCTCAAGCCGTCTTACCGCTTGCTTCTGTGGGTGGGAAGGTGCTGCTGGTCCGCCGACAGGACGCTCACATTCCACTGCGGATTAGAGGCGGCTCGGTCCCGAGTTGGACTCAGACACAGCACTGCTTTCCAGCTTTGTTTGGAGGCCGGTGTAGGAATGCTACAGCGGGCACGTTTGGGCCGGCTGAGGTGTTCTGCTGGAGTGGCACATCGCTCCTTGGTACTGCGATGCGTAAGCTGGCATCGCGCAGTCCCGTTAACTTGGCGGGCATGCGGGCGGCCGGGCACTCTGTCTCGCCTTCTGTGTGCTTGTCCTGCCATTCTAATGGATTCCTCTGCCCGTCGTGAAAATATCTGGTAGTAAATGGATGAGAGTAGGCTGGCCATATAAACTAAATACATTAAACCTTATGAACACCCCCCAGGCCGGTACTCATACTGCATGCGCCTGTGGAAATCCAGCTGTCCATCCCTGTACTGATTTCCCCCCCCTCCACTCCTGTTAATGAAGTGGCACAAATGCATTATGGGAAATGAAGTTAATATTTCCCTGCACTTTATGGCATTAGGACATACGAGGCACTGTGGATGCCTCCATGCTGCGTTTAGTTGCATTTGGAAGTCTCACAGCAAAAAGCAGCCCCAGTTGCAGAGAGACATGCTGGACCCAGAGCCCCAGTCTCGACAATGCCGTCCGCCACGCGGGTTTAACATCGGGCTGAAATCATCCTGGTCTGTCTGATCTTCCATGCAGAGGGCCCTTATTGCATGACAAGACATAGCAGACTTACAGTACCAGTCAAAGGTTTGGACTTGCCTACCTATAAAAAGGGTTTATTTGTACTATTCTTTGCATTTTAGAATAAAGATATCAAGACTATAAAATAACATGTATGGCATTATGCACTGACCAAAACAGTATTAAACAAAAAAAGTAATTTTTTGGGTGGGATTGACTGGCTCTACTGTGGGTCAGGTGCCCAGGTCATGTGATGTGGCAAGTCCAAACTTTTGACTGGTACCTTTTAAGCACCCCATGAATGGCAGGTATGCCAGGCCCTGGCACGTCAGATGGCAAGTTGCCATGACTCGCTTCATCACTGGTACACGTCATCCATATCCGTGTTCGGCCCTGGAAGCATCCCAGTCGGAAGGCGGCCAGAGAGAGACCCCGTTTTTTGGTGGCCCCTGTCCCCAGTGGCGATCCTTGTCATAGATGACCCCTGGTGATGCCCGCACCGGTCATCAGTGACCCTTCTCCTTGGCGGCTCCTGTGCCCTGTGGGGGCCCTCGTCCTAGGTGGCCCCTAGCAGCAGCGGCCCCTGCCATCAGCGACCCTTGTCCTCTGCGGCCCCTGTACCCAAGTTATTGGTCTGTAATACACTATGAAACACGATATAACCTTAAAAGGTGCCAATTATTTACTAACTGTCAGCCATATGGAGTTAAAATGGCTGGCTGCGTCTCCTCACAAATCACTCTGACCTGTACTGGTTTTACATTCACCTAGAGGTTCATTTGAGGGATCAATTATTAGCAAATTATGGCTTTTGAGCTGAGAGGTTTTGAGGTCGGAGCTGTAAGATGGAAAGTAATCCCCAGTTTCATGCAGGGCAGCTTTCCTTCATATGTTCAGCCTTGGATCTGCATTGTCCTATTGTAAAGCATATTTACTGGTATACTTTTTCAGTCCTGTACTGGACTGGGAGTAATAATATAATTGATGCTTTTTTATTAATCCCTGTGGGTAAGTTGTCTTTACGTCTCCCTCAACTTGCTCTTTGTAGAGTAAGTTGTCCGCGAAGGGCAGCCACCCATAGCGGCGCCCAGGGAGCTGGGGGTTAAGGGCCTTGCTCAAGGACCTGCAGATGTGCTGAGGCTGGGTTTGAACCGGTGACCTTCTGATTACTGATTACTCGTAGTCACTGCACCCCTGCCAGTTGCTGGCTGGCTTTACACACAACCACTGGTCAACCCCAGAGTCCCCGGTAACATGGAGCCAGGCGAGGTGCCTGTCCTGACTGCACGCCCCCCCACCCCCCCCCTTACCGTACCGCTGTTATACCCCTCTTATACACATATACCATATTTACCAGGCTTGAGTGTTTTTCATTGCACCATCCCGTTCATTTTCATTAGCTTGCAGAGCCCTCAAGGTACGCTTATAAATTGGTTTCCGGTGGGGGAATGGCGGTATCGCGCGGCCGCTTGTTTGCTATCGGCCCCCGTAATGGTCTCGTAATCGTCTCTCTCGATTTCCCATTATGTGTATTGGCCTGCTCGCTCCTCATTCCGGTCGCCTCCATCCCTCTCTTCTCCTCCTCTCATCCCGCTTTCGTGCTGCTCGGATTTGGGCAGCTCCCAGCGGCTGGATCCTTACCCACCCGTCTTTACTGAGGCCGCCGCAATTTCTGAGAAGGCGTAAATCCTCATAACGACACGTGTAATGGGAGTCGGTCTGGCCTTTCACTCTTACGGCTCCTCTGTGTGGAATCCAGTACAGTAATTATGAATATGTTTTATTGCGGGCTGAGATCTCCTTCGCCCTCATCTCAACGATGTCTCTTCTGCTCCTAACTTTGATCCCCACGCCCGAGTCTGCCTTTGATTTGCTTCCACAGAATCCCCCCCCCGCCCCGCCACAATTCCCTCTTCTTCCGTGTTGCAGAGACAGTCGTCAGAGCTGCAGCATAACATGGGTTATTCCAATGCGTGGAGTCTGATGACAGTGTACAGCCATTACTGATAGTCTTCCTCTTCTTTTCATCACCACCGCAGGACATTTGGTTCTGTGGGTTGTGGCATCTTCTGTGCATTCAGGATACTTAAGGACCTCCTTGTAGAGTTACTGTGACACTCGGATGGATGCCGAGCTGAGTTGTCCTGAGCTGTAGTCGTCTTGGCGACCGTGAGCCCAGCCATGGATGAATGTACAGTTTTTGGCTCTGAAGTGGTCGTCTTGCGTACTGCATTCTGTGCGAGTGCTGGGTATGATTTTCTAGAACCTTGGGCCCTTGCGTTTTTCTAAGTAGCGTTTAGTTTCCACGGATCCTAACCTAAGACATTCTAGATGCTTCTCAGATGCAGAGGACTCCGTGACCAAGGGTCTTTCTCTGTCTTTTTGACTTCATCTAATACTAGGTTAGTCACCATCTCTCCATTTGAGCCTAGGAAATCCTCTGACTGCTGTCCAGCTCCTGCTTGAACCCAGGGTCACTGCATGCCGCCTAGAGCTGAGGAGGGTGGGGGCTATGCTCTGTGTGTGTGTGTGTGTGTGTGGCCCCGAAGGCCATATCTCTATGCAGGCTCTCTCACATGACCCTTTTCAAGCCTGTTCTTTCAGGCGCTCAAGCCTTGGTTAATGCCCAGTTGTAAGCAGAAGAAAACTTAAAGAAGAAAAAAAATGATGATGATAATAATAAACAGTTTGTGAAGTGAAAGATATGTGCATATCAGTGCTTGGCTGGCTTTGAGACAGATCTGTTGTTTTCCTAGGATCTGTCCAAAGGCCATGACGTTGCTGTCTCTTGAGAAGATGTGTTTCAGCCTCGCTTGGTTTTGTTTCAAAAGGCAGTGTTTGGAGATCCACTGAAATTAATGGCAGTGGCTCTTTCCATGTTGATGGTCGCATGATTGGGAAACTGGCCCAAAGGGTGCTGAAGAGGGCAGCTTGGTATTTGGCGGTTTATTGCAAATGACAAACGGCACACGTCATGGAGTTTTGCAGAAATCCACCAGAGAGCAGGATGATGGCTTGATTTACAGTATCTCAGTACCCCAGCCACGGCACGGTGAAAAGCGACAGCTGCCTTCACTGGAGCAGTTAGCCAGATGTGATGTCTGGGAGACAATAGCAAAAGTCCAGAATGACATAATTACACTCAAAGCGCTTCTTGGTAAATGTGCCTTTTGTGAAAGCAAAGTTGTACACACGATGGAACACCACGCTGGGTATTCATGTCACTTTCTTGAGTGATCCAGGTGTCCTCTTGTTGTTCAGTTACAAAATATCCATTTTTACATCTGTTTGGGTTTATTTCCCGAAGTGATATGGCTCACCCGTCTATCTAGAAATGTACAGCTGGTAATGTTTGGAGCACCCACCCCCTCTGTTGCCATCACCACCACCAAGAGGTCTTTAAGGTGTGGTGGTCTGCAATCGTTCTGTGAGAACGGTGCTACATTCTGCTGGCTCTGACCTGCTGTTCTCACAGCCTCAGGTGAGCGGTGGTATTAAATCTAGAGAAGCAGCCTGTCTCCATGCGCGTTGCCAGGATCGCAGGCGCCCGTATACTACTGACCTCCCGCGAGAGAGCACCTCCCACCCAAGACAGGCTGGCCTATATTTCAAATCATTATTTTCCTGCAAGCGCTGAAACCTCAACAGCGTGTTGTTCGGGAGCACGGCGGATCTTCTCGAGTGCGTCTCGTGTGAGCGCCGCGTCTTGCCGGGCAGATGCTGACCGCCTCTGCTTTTTTTCCCACCACAAAAGGTTCGTTCCTGTCTAATCCTTACCTGACTCTTTCTGTGAGTGATAGGGTTGTTCAGTGTAAATTGTGCCCGTCCTCCTCTGGTGGTGCGTTCGTTTCAGAGTGCATGTCCATGTGGGAAAGAGCTGAGGAGCTGTCCTCGCTGGTTAACTCTGCCTGGCTAGCATGAGCAGGCTGAGCGTGTCTCGGTGTGGAGCTCTGTGGGGGGGGTGAGGGTGGGGGGGGGGCATCAAGTCACGAGCGACGTCTGAAAACATGCTCTGTGCGGCATCTGTGTCCCTGGACGATCCCGGGGGTCACATGGCGAGCGCGGACACCGTCGCCGATCTGCATGCATGCCTTTGTTTTTCCCCTGACACCGACCCCCTGCTGCCAAAGGGCTTCCCCCATGACGCCTGGGTTTGCTTGTTCCTGCCTGATTAAGTGGGTCGGCATGGAGCTGCGACGAAATAAAAGTACTGTACTGTTAAGTGTTTTGTGCTTGTCCAGCCATTTTTTTTTTTTTTTTTATCGCCTGTTTTACCACGACTCCCCGGAGAGGCACCCCTCTCTCTGTTTTGCCGCTGAGGTCACTTTCAGTATGGTTAAACAGGGTTCATCTCGGCACAGTAAAAAGGCATCTGATTTATCTCTCTCTTTTGGTCCCCTTCTCTCCTCCTTCCTCCAATCCAGAGGCTCTGATGAGATCACGCGAATCATCACACCGTCGCATTTTTATTATCTGACCGTCAGTGCGGGGGCCTCGCAGAAATGCTGAGAACACAGCTATGGTGTCTCCAGTGCATCGTTTTGGCTAGTCCTTCCCCCCCCCCCCATGCTTTTCCCCCGTGTCTGTCAGGTGACCCGGCTCCCCGCCAGCTGCACCGTCTCGTGTGTCCTCCCCCAAGAGTGCAGCCGGAGGCGACACGGCTCTTTGGCCGCTTTAGCCTGATAGAGGTCAGGGAGAGGGGCTTTTCACAGACTTGCTGCTTCCGGTGACTCGAGCTCACAGCTCAGCTTGATCCTCTTTTTGCACCGTTGCTTGATTCCTTCTCTTTTCCTGGGTAGATATGGCTGTATGATACTTATAATGGACTCCCCACTGGTTTGTCACGTATCTTCTGGCAGTTAAACTAGGCTTTGATGTATACCGCTTGGGCAGTTGGGTGGGTCACACCTAGTAGTTGTCCTGTACCTCTGCCAGTAGATCTTGTGGTTAGTAAGGAAGGCCAGTTCAGATGTACAGAAACTTAAACCAGTTAACAGGATTTGACTGGATATAATTATTGTATTATTTTTTAAGGTTGTGTTATGAAACTTTCATATTGCCAGCAATCTGTGCAAAGTATGATTCAATTGCTGTTTTTTTCTTGTAATAATGCCTTTTTATGCCTTGGAAATACCGAGCACAGACAGCCTGTTTCCATCACAATAACCCCCAGGCCACGACGGGGTAGTGCCCTCAGATAACCGCGACTTAGCAAAATGCCAACTCGGCTCGTCCTGCGGAGCCGTACCAAACCCACAAAATATCCAGATTGGTGGGCCCGTCGGTTTCTGTCATTTCAAGGACATCCTCATCTGCCACAGTTGGTTCTGACTTTTTTTTAGGATGGTGCTTTTTGCTCATGGGAGTTGTACTTACACAAAAATGTTCTGAGGGCAGAAGAAAAAAACGATTGGTTCAGAGAGATCATCATCAGAACCAAGTAGACAATCTTCTCTCTGAACCAATCATTTTTCCTTCTGCCCTCAGAACATTTTTGTGTAAGTAAAAATTCCCGGGTGTCATTATCTGGTTACAGATCAAACCACAGAATGATCTGAAGTGAATTATCTTATTTCATAATCGTTCTTTTTTTCATCTGAATTAAAGTCTGTTGTGCCTGACATCTGCATTTCAGAAACTGTGCCTCTACCCTCCCTTCCTTTTCCTACCTTCTCTCTTCTTCCCTCCCCTCCCCTGGGTTCTCCTCCCCTTTCCACACCTTTACTCTTCTCCCCTCACCCTGCCTTCTCCTCCCCTTTCCACACCGTTACTCTTCTCCCCTCCCCTGCCTTCTCCTCCCCTTTCTCCACCTTTACTCTTCTCCCATCCTCCCCGGCCTTCTCCTCCCCTTT
>JAODKF010000106.1:513686-526268 GCA_026779585.1 Mormyrus proboscirostris
GCAGCGGTACAGTATTCAACCCAACCCCCCCTCCCCCACAGGCACAGTCTGACAGTAAGAGGCCGCTGGACAAACATTACAGAAACTGTATAAACCATAGTTGCAATTTGTCAACAGCTTGCTGAAGAACTATTTTTTTTCTCTAATATACTAAAACAAAAAAAAATTAATCGTGAAATGAGTAAATACAGTCCAAATATTTCTGGTACATTTTCAGTATGTATATAGCCAATGAAGAAATTTCATGGTAATATTCTGGAAAAAAGTAATGTAAATATTGTATAATATGGTCATGTACAAGCAAACCTAATGCACACTTTTAACTTTTATTGTACAAAACAAAGGTGAAGAAAGTGTACAGAATCTTTTGGTTTTTATTCCGTACACAGTCAGTATGACGAACAGGGAAAATAAAATGAGAGCGTACAGCTTTTATACATGACGACTGACGTGTATCGAGCGGCAGCGACGGCCATGTGACACCTGGATCGCCGTGTGTGTGAGGATCAGGTTTTATGGGCTGGAAGTGCTTCTGGGCCTCAGAGCACAACCCCCAGCCCCCACGAGAGTGACAGACAGACAGCGAGCGAGCGAGCGAGCCTCCTCCCCATCGGGGCCAGCCAGGAAACATGATCCCGTCACGTGATCCGGGGAGCAGAGCCGTGCATGAGTAATGACCCTGACCCGCTCACAGGTGTCGGCATACTGAATACCTGTTTCTACTTCAAAAGTAAATCACTTATTTTTCTTGAATATTTTTGATATTACAAATACCAAGTAGAATTTAAATGTTAGATGCATTCACTTTTAAAACAATAGCACATGTGGTTTAAATCTTTGTAGTCCCATCCTTATTACTTGCTGAAAAACAGCACATACATCTTTAATTTATTTTAATTTTAATTTAATTTAATTTTTGTTTTGCGAATATTACTTGTGTGGCTCATATAGATCGAAGAAAATTGTGTCAAGTCATGGAAATTAGCCGTTTAACCCCCGATGGGAGTTTCCCTTTGAAGATGGTGTATTTGGGGTGAGCGGCCTGCTTTCCGCCTGGATTCCGCTTTGCGGTTGACACGGCATTAATTAAAGCAGCCAATGGATACACTGGGATTCAACATGCGGCTCGGCCTCCCTTTACCGTCGGAAAGGCTCATCGATGTTAGCCGAGAGGGCAGAAGCTGTGCGCGACCCGCGCCTTACGTACGCGAGGGCCCCCTCTGCCAAAGTGTTACTGTCACTCCTTCACATTGTTTTAAAAAGGGGCCTTAATCATTTCTGTTGTTTTTAAGTTTACTTTTTACTCTTGCTGTTCTTGTTGTAAATTATTAATGTATTACATATTTATTTGTAGCTTTATAATTGTAATAGTTGGCAATAATACTAATATGAGTTGTAAACTCTGACAAGCCTTAGAGTATATATTTTTTTATTCTCTCATACAAGAGAAACAGCTTATTACTCGGTTAGCTGTTAAATGGTATACATGTGTATTTTTTAATATTTAATATGTGCGTGGTTTTATGGAGACATCCAGTACTTGTTTTATTTTTAAGCACTGTATCTTTTGCTCGTTAATGCCATCCTGCCCCGCTGTCACTCCCCCTGGCTCTGACCCAAACGTGGCGTCGAGTCCCTCTGTCACCTGAAGATGGTGTTCATTCGGGCTCTGACCTCAGACAGCAGGGGGCGCCGGTGGATGTGACACCAGGCCACGTCGATTTGATATGGCTTTTGCGCTTATGCGTGAGCTTGTATGCCTGTCGCAATGATGAAAATGAATTAGGGGGGACTTGGGAGTATCCAAAAGCGGAAGCTTTTTAAAATTTAAATTGAGATTTAAATGCTGCCATAGCATAAAACTACAGATGGGTAGATCGACGTCACTTCATATACATACGGATCAGGGCACAGCCAGACATGACACTGACAGGGAGAGACCCAGTCAAACCCGCGATCTGGCCGAGCAGCGGCAAGGCCCTCGGAGCCCATAGGCACTCCGCATGGGGGCCGTACCAGGAACACGACTAGGTAATCAGAAGAATAACGCCTGCCAAACCGGGGCCCGGTTCTCAGCACAGGGGGGACTGTGAGAAATGGGCGGGGCTGGAGTGTCTCTCTGTGGGCCAATGGTAGGCGAGCAGGGCTGTGGGGGGCAGGACAGGAGTAACTCCAGAGAGTGCTGTGCAAATAGGGCCGTGCATTTCCACGTTGTGATCGACTACACTGATCTCTGCTTCCAAAAGTGACTCCCTCTGTTCACAGTGTTAATGAAGGCGGTGCGAGAGACGGGCTCCAGTGAGACTAGGACTGACTCCCACTTTTCATTTCACAGGTGGTTTCTTAAAAGGCATACACCGTGAACGTATGAACTATATGGTTTAACCCTCAGCTTATCCTGTGAAGACACTCGTTTGGTTTGTTGAGTCTTCCCCCTAAAAGCGTCACAGGGAAGTGCAATAGGGTATTATCTGCAAACACTAGCAAAACTATTTTTATCTTTTTTTATGGCATACTTGTAGATGATAATGTAATTACTGTCAATAGTGTAATCATTTTTAATATATTAATGGTAGTTATTGCATAATTGACTGCTATACCAGCAAATAATGTAATAACTTTTTCTGCATAATGTTATTAAATATTTGTTTCAGAAATGGTATTACCTTGTTGGTAAGTTGCACAATTATCAACTTTTATTAATTAAGAATTTTGTTATTGGAAACTTACACTATTGGCAGTTATTACATTATTGGATGCTGCAATCCTTATGCAGTTTCAATGTGATGGTTTTGGAAAGCTCAGCTAGCATACGTGATATGTAAAGGTTTGATCCTCTGGTCGTTGCAGTGCTTTTACTGTAGCAATCCCAGAATGCACCAGGAGAGCACACAAGCCCACATAACCATAACTAGGAAGAAGGTGCTTCAGACCTGTTGGTGCATTCGACACAGAGAGCAGCAGCAACGGCCCCATGTCATGTTCTCAGTGTCCCGCATGACATCAATTCAGATTGCCGCCGTCGTTTTGTTTGAAGTGTTCGCCGCACTGCCGCCGTGCTTTTCAGTCTCACTGTGTTTACTTATGGTTGTTGTTGCTTTGACCTTTGACCTTGACATGACCGTCCCCTCCCTTCTGTGACACCCCGCCCCCTGGCCTCCAGCGTGTCCCTGTGTGTTCTCACCAATGTCTACTTTACAACATTAGTCTTTGTAAAGTACTTTTGTGTACTTGATTTCAGTGGTTAGAAATAGCATCGATGTGTAAGCTAGGTTCTTTCCTTAGATTTTAAGTGAGAAGCAGTTTCATGTAAATATTGTGAGCGTTACGAGTCATGCAGTGATGTAACATTTAAACAACATTGCACCAACATTTCAATTTAAAAAAAGGTCACTTGATTTTTTTTTTTTTTTTTTGTTTACACGTCCCGAATATACACACATCTGTCTGGATTTGACAGGATTCATTTCAGTTTTGAAAGCAGTGTTTGAACATAGAGTTGATCTGACTTGGTTACTTTGTTTGAAGTCTTTTTGTGGTGTGTTTAACATTTCCAAAGGGATTTGAAAAACAAACTATATATTGCATTCAGTTGCAATAAAATGATACTGTATTGAATATATTGTGTTGTAACGGCATGGTCCTGTCTGATTGCTTTCTGGGTCGAGCTGGTTGGTTCTCCCACAGCATCACCTGGCACACTGTCTGACTGGGAGAAAGTGCGGCTCGCCCGCTCTTACCTGTCGTCCCTTAAAGATTCAGTACATCACAGCAGAGGCTGGTTTTCTTCACACTCAGAGGAGTGAAGATGCTCATCAGAGACATTTTCATTAACAGTGTATCTTTCCATCACACTTTGTATTTAATATATTAGTTATGCTGGTTGGGGTGGAAATGAAAATGCCCATCTATTACATGGAATACAGACACAATATCCCTTGTTAAAAAATAAAAGTAAAAAAACTACACAGGGGTGGGGGAGGGAAGGACTTCAGTGCTGCTGTGACTGTGATGTCAGTGCCCTGGCTTTAGTAACCAGGGATTGGGCCATTTTGGCGCCGAGCAGTGATCTAAGCAGCAGGTGCGACTCCTCCCCTGCACTGCGTCGTCTTGGACGGTGAGTCGCCCTCCAGAATGCTGGAGGTTTATCCTCCAGCATTCTGAGCTGGTTACTTAGAAAGATTTGTAAGATTTGTGTGGATAATAGTTTAGTCGGACTCCTGTAGGTCATATTTTTGCCATTAGAGTTGGATTAATCTTTTTTTTTTTTTTAATGACCCACATCCGTATTGTAGTGTCACCACACTCATCAGCTCACAGCTGCTGTGTGGATGACAGTGCCCCTGTCAGTGTTACTCCGCAGTGACGCATGCCATTTATTCTATTACAAAGAGTCAGCTTTATATTTGAACCTAAGTCCTTATGTTTCGTACTAGACACTACCCAAGGTAATACAGAAAAATGGCTTTTGTGTTTACTTTTTCAATTCTGGCTGTTCATCCCATTGCATAAAATACTTATCAGTGCATTTCAGATCCAGCAGTTGGAGATTAATCCAAAAGGGAGGTTTCTTTGTTTGGGAGCTGCTTCTTCAGAAACCATTCAGCCATCCTGGGTTTGACCCACCCTGTGAGTAAGGAAGCGGATGCAATCTGCTGTTACCAAACTATGCTTCCAACATGAGTCACACCGATTTATCATCACCACGTTTATATAACTTGGTTTTCTTCCAGCAAATTAATCTTGATAGAAGCAGCTTCCAGGAAGTGATAGGCAAAGCTGCACACAGATTTTACCCCCCAAGCAGCTTGAGACCTCATCGGGGTAAAGTCAAAATAAAAGGCAAAAAATATACGAAATGTTTGACTACAGAGGCAGATGAACAGTGTAACTGATTAGGCATGCATATAATTGGACAATGATTACCTGATATTATGCTCTCAATCATATCTGACTGTAGATAACTGTTTGTATCCAAGCCTTAATTAGACTATAAAGCAGATGCCCATCTTTTCTTTATGGTAATGTTTTGAGTGACTCTGAAAGGCTCTGGCTTCCATATTTTACACCAAAGCTCTCAGGTAAAAGTAAAAATATCAGTGAATGCTGCATCAAACATGCAATCTAACAACCCATGACCTTGTAATGGTAAGGGAACCAGCAGAACCTTTTTCTCTGAGCTGAGGTAGGCCGCCTCCTCTTATACACCGTCTTCAGCAGCCTGACCCAAAGCAATGCAAGGACTGGGCCATTAACAGGGCACACGGAACGTACCATGTCATCGCAGTGCGGTCAGAACATACCATGTCATCGCAGTGCGGTCTGCATCCAAAGGTGGGGATTATCACACATAATCAAAAACATTTTACATTGTACCAGAGGGATGGCAGCCCACACACAGGGTATTTTTCTATTGATTAGTATGGCAGAAAATATTGGTATTCCTTTAATTTATTCTTTCTTTTATTTTATTAGTCTGTCTTCATAAATAAGTACATCAAACAAATCATACCTTAGTACTTAAAAGTGACCACAGCAATAGATGACGTGGCATATTTGGTGACTGAAGCCCTTTTATCTTCAAAAAGTCACATTCCACAGTTGTGGGTGTTTCGCAATATCCCTCATTCGTAATGCCAGGTTAAAACCATAATTCACTGACCACCGAGCTTATGGAATTATATATTGCAGCTGCAAACAGACAGCAAGTCCATGCTGTTGTCCAGCAGAGCAAATAACCCTTGTGTGTGGCGTACAGAACATCCACAGCGGGGACAATGTTTGTGTGATTTCATCTGGGAGCTTGTGAAAAAAGGACATTTCTCATCCACCTGTCAGAAGCCTTGACATGGACCATTGCACTGGCCAAAGAGCACAGGTAGGCTCTACTTTCTTGAGTGATCTCCAGAAAGTTAACAGCAAAGATCTACCTGTGTCCTCCTAATGGTGAAAGCATACTGATATGCTGCATCTCAGTGTGGTACACCAGCTGTAGCACCATAGAATGGGAAGACCTGCAGAGGATCATCAGTGCAGCACAGGAGATCACCAGGACCTAACTGCCAATCCTGGAGGACTCCTACAGCACCCAATGTATCCAGAGAGTAACAACCATCGCCAGTGACCCGAAACACCCGTGTCACCACCTGCTTATCCTCCTGGGCTCTGGAAAATGCTACAGGACTATTTAGTCCCACACTTTCAGTCTGAGGAATAGCCTGTTAGCCATCAATCATTCAAGCAAGGAACAATAAACTCCAATAACCCTGGGTTGGTCTCCTCCTGACAGACATGTGAGGAGCTATATGGTTTAATGGCCACAGAGAACAAGCGCTTCTGTATGATTTTGTATGATTGAAATAACTATTTATAAGGAAGCACATTATATATAATATGGTATGTTGTATAGTAAATATGCAATGAATTTATTTGTAATATTCAGGATTGCCCTCTTTGGTCAGCTGGCTGGCATGAGATTTCCAATTCAAGACAAGTCTGCACATGCTTTTGCATGTAATAGTGTCATTACCCTGTAAATAGTATGTAGGGTTTGCAAATTACCCCAGCACTTTTGATGTAGCTAATTTTAGGTTTATAATGGAATAATATAGATTTGCCAAAAGATTTCTGGCATGAGTATGAGTTGGCAACCCTATATATTTGGTTTGTTAATCCAATCAGGTCTTACAATTAGCAAATTGTTAAAAAAATTTAAGTGGTTGATGTGCCTAATTAGAGGAAGGAGTAACACAAGAATAATTTATCAAAATGGACTATTGCTCAAATGTTATCTAATAGAACCATGTGATAATTTGTTATGTTGACGTTATCATTAAATTACTTCTGTTTTGGCTCACTCTTTTTGCGTCCTGGTGGAAACACTCACAGCCAAATGTTGCATGTACAATAATGCGTGCGTGTACCGTGTAATGTGTAATTCGTAAGTAGCTCCGTCGCGTGGCGCAGGCAGCCCCTCGCGCGGCCGCTCTCTGGGCATGTCAGCCATGTTTTCCAGTGACGCGGGGAATTAATTGATTTGAAGAAATTGGGGTTTAAATCCGGTTAAGCTCGACCGAGGATGGACACTTTGACTTCCCGGTCAGTGATTTCGACCCATGTTAATGATACCTAGTCTTGCGATTGTCAGTCGTGTTTCGGCGGGATTAAATGTTTGCTTCAAGTCTTACGACGAAAACGATGCAGCGTTCCAAGCCCGGGCGCTACACGCCGCAAACCCTCTCCCCGCGTACCGCAACCACTGCCTCTCCATCAGCCGCGCCATTCCGCAGATGCTCACGGATGGAAAGAGAACAGGAATTGGTGAGACCTATTTTTATTATGGTATTTGTTGTCGCTAAGAACAGCGTGTTGGCATGCCCGACCTATTTACATAGGTTTTATGCGCAGTACTAACGGCATCTAATCGTATACCATTACGGGATTGGCGTAGCGGATTTTACGTGAATATCGCATCTTACGTAGAACAGGTGTGATATTTAGAGATGTGACGCTGCGCGGGCCATACTTCACTCTTCTGATACCTGGTAGGTTACAGTAATTACGGTTAGTTTTTTTTTTTTTTTTTTTACTGTTTTCTTATTTTCTATTCATTAATCTTAATTCCGTTTTGATATAGCTGGTTCTGTTTAAACGCTTATGTAAAACCTACATAAATAAACACGCCTTTATTTACGTTGGTTTGTCCGATTTGTCTCGTTAACTACACGGCTTTCATGCAAAGTAAAGGATGCTGTATTGAGCATATGCTCAGTTTTTTTTTTCCCTTTAATTTTTGCGAAGTACACAGCTAGATCCCAGCCTCTCAACCGTGCAGCCTGTCTGTCATGCACTGTGGATGGTCGGGAGGTAGTATGGAGATGTCAGCCCTGGACTGAGGTTCAAAAATTACTTCTCTAAGTATAATTCTGGAGTTATATGGCGTTGCCATGTGTCCAGGATTTTCCGGAACCATCCCGGATTTTAGTCGTCTGTCCTGTAAAAACGAAATCCATCAAGGGAAGCTGATGGATCAAACAGACCTAAACAAACCTTTAGAATAGTGTGACTATGTGCAATATTTTTGGTCATTGATAGGGTGTTCAGAATTTTACAGGACTGAGGTACCAACCACCATGTTTTTTTCCACCCCAATATGTTGCTGGTCTGCATGATTGGGGGGGGGGACAAAACAAAAAAAAAGCTTGTTGAATGGTATTCAGTGGGGTGGTTGTATCCAGTAAAAAGTGGGAATGATACAGCCTTGATCTAAGAAATGGTTTTAGGGCAGGATAATTGCAGCTGCCCTTATCAGGGTCATCAGGCTCTTCTTCAGATTAGTCCACAACATGATGCAGCCTGAAGTGGGTCTGTTTCTCACACTCCTCAGGAAAACCATCTACTGAGAGCTCTACTGGCCCAGCAGGTCTTCAGGGAGATAAAGGAAAGGTCATCCTGCTGCCTGAGGTTGAAGAAACCATCAGCTACCATGACTGCTTGTACAAGGGAGTGTTTCAGGTCCCCAAGCAGATGATCCACAACCACAGTGAGTGTCTGCTGTCCCTTTACTGTTTGATTTTTTTTTTAACAGACTCTTACCCACAAGCAATATTCAACCTGCAAATGTTTACCTAGACACCTGGTTTATTTACCCTGTTCAAGAGTAAATGTGTTCCAACAAGCCAATAACTGCTTTCCATCCAGATGGGTCTTCATGAAGATGAATTTAGATTTAATATAACTGTTTACCGTGTGGCAGTAATATAGGGTGTGATCTGTCACACGTGGCAGTAATATAGGGTGTGATCTGTCACACGTGGCAGTAATATAGGGTGTGATCTGTCACATGGTACTAACTCCTTTTGCTTTTTTATACGGTGTTGATTTCCACAGGGCGTCCTCCCCTCTCTCCCATGTCTTTCAGCTTTCGGACTGGACAGCAAGCAGCCGGCCTACAACATGCACTCTGAGGATGGGGTGAAATGGAAGACGGAGATGAAGAAAAGGAGGAAGTAGGCCACACGAGAGCTGCTGCACCTGACCCTGGAGGTGGTAGAGAAGAGGTGTGGCCACCAGGGAATGAATTTGGGGCGCAGTGAATCATGGGATTGGTCTCGTTTGGCAAGGATGCAGCCGATGTACCCTTGATATTTGGGGCGAAGCAAGACAAACATCAGGAGACTCTTACTGTCCTTTGCACGTGTTCGTAGTACTAGAACTGTGGAAGATGACGTAAAATGGGTCCACGAGAACACAAGTACGGTCAAGAACGCATATTGAGATTCAGCCAGTGATTCCTCTGACTGAAAAAAAAATCCCTTTTCTTGCTTGTCATTTTAAGCATTCACTTTTATTTGATTTCACTCTGGTCTTCTATTTACTGTACAGAGCAACACAATTACCTAAACATCCCATATCTGAAATAGTTTATATTTACATCAGTTGAAATAGCTGAAATTCCAGGGACATGGTATTTTGGTATGTTTTGGTCCACTCTGAACTGAAATAAGTTTTCTGTGTTTTGTATTTTTGCAGCCATATATATATCATAATCAAATCAGTGGAACCAGGGAAAAAAAGTTTCAGCAAGTGTTGCATCAGTAAGAGACATTTACCAATGTTTTTAAAAATGTAACTTTTTAAATTATTAGAATAAATCATTTACATTTAACATGATAGTATAACTGCCGTTTTATTAGATTAATGCATATTTATATCAATAGTGTTATGTTTTATGGGTTATAACCGTATATTTAGATAAATGTTTTATTGATGTTTTTAAAGATGAATATATATTGTATTTAGCTCAATAGTAACATGTTTTTATTATGATTGTTATCTAAAGATTTTAAGATCCTATTCTTTCATTGCAGGGGGAGCCTGCAGTGGTCTGGGAGTGACCACAAGCACGAGATGTGGACCCTCAGGGAAATTTCAGCTGGTTGGCACGGCACTGATGCTGTCGCTGTCCTGCACTTTACGGAGACGGACGGCTCTGCTCGTCACAGAGGTGCGGTGAGCCCAGGATTTATGGTGCATGCATGACAGGAGATGGATGTTTCTGGAAGGAAGTGGATTTGTGGGGATTTATGCACTACCAGTCCTGTTCATACTTACTCAGCTGGCCGTGCATTTAATCTTTCATTTTTAATTAAAATCTCTTTGCCTTCCCCACCACTTAATATTTTCAGTACTTAGAAATGATTGAAATAAGACCTTAATTTTCATTAATCAATTTCAGCATTATTTAATGCTGAATTCTTCTTTTTTACATAAATTAATTGGAGGAATTGGCTGTAACTTTAACAGAACAGCAATAAAAAAATGAACAAATCTTTTTTAGTACCATTGAAATTGAATTTAACAGCTTTTATTTAAATGGTTCATTTAATTTAGGCAGCCACGCAGTTAGAATGGTAATGTTAATTAACCTGTAGCCTGCAGCCTGTGAGGTCTGGGGTTTCTTAGCCATAGTGGATACTCACTGCTATAGAAGATGTCATTATATACATTTTGCGTATCATTTAATCACAAGATGGCAGCTTCACACCTACTGACACAGTGAATGTAAAAATTGAACTTTATTTCAACTTACGTGGGAACTTCAGTTCTGTTCTAACGCTGGAGAGACGTGGGGGAACTGCCTGGGTGACATTCTGTGCCCGCAGTGCCATCTGGTGTCGGGCTGCAGTACGTCTGATGTGGGGGAGCAACTGCGCCTGAGTGGTATGGCTAACTTCCTCTCTGACTTCCTGGGGGGGACAAGCAGCATTACAGAGGATCAGTTGCAGACACATCATTGGCAGGTGGCCCAGATGAACCAGCAGAGTTGGCCAACCCAGAATTCTACGTGGGCAGAGCTACGTAATGCCCAGGTACCTGGCTTCCCACATGTAGCTGCATTCCAGCCCATTTGTTCAGTACTGAGTGTGCTCTGCCCTCTAGGGGAGAGGGAAGTACTCTGGTACACTCATTTAAGCCAAGCATGGGGGCACAGAAGACAATGGAGAGTGTTGTAAAGTCCTCACTGTCCTCATTGGAGAACATTTATGGCTCTTGATGTATGAGAAGAGACACCAGCATCATTAAAGACTCCTCATATCATGGTCACTACCTGTTTGCCCTCTTCCCTACTGGCTGGTATAAGAAATCGATTAAGATACAAACCACTTGATTTAAAAAGTTTCTTTCCAATGGCTTTATGTGAATTGAACACTGTACCCACTCTCATCCATTACTCTGTGTCTCTGACAATGCAGTGTTTTATATCCTAAAGTGCAATATTTACTGTATGGTTCAGACCTTGTACTGCTATAGATTCATATCTTACCCACATGTCCCTATTACGTCGCTATATTTGTTTTAATTGTAGGACTTTTTGTATTTATTGCAAGTTGCTGCTGTGATTGCTTGAGTATGCTCTGAGGAGTAGTACTTTTTACGTGTCATTGTATGATGTGCAAGGACAATAAAGGCTGTTGTGTTCTATATCAGGGGGGAGAGCTGTGTCACTGCTTTTTCTTTTTCACCCATTTTTATTTTCTGTATCCATATGAAGCTAAGAAAAAGCAGGAAAGGAGTGAGACGCGAACAGATCACTGAGAGGCTTATATCACCTCTGAGCGGGTCCTGGAGCAGGAGTGGGCGGGGCTCGCATCAACTCTGCCACGGCCAGGGTGACCGGCGTCCTTGGCTTAGGAGGCGTTGTGTTGAACTCTTCAGCTAGAGGTCACCATGTGCACAGCATAGTGCAAGCTCTTATCCTGCAAGCTGTTTGCAGGGATGCAGAGACTATTGGATTGTTCCCTTGCAGTGTGATCCACACTGCAGCTTAGTTTTGCTGGGAGAAAAATGGCTGCCACATATGGAATGACTGCAGGAAGATGCCCTGGGCTCACGGTGTCTTCCCACTTGCAGGGTCCTCGAATCTCCATTGTGCTAGCATAGCTACCTCAGTCCAGCTGTCAAAACTTGTCCCCAGGGACACTGGCCGGACCCACTGGCCCCCTCCATCACTCTCTGCCTGCCCCTGGGGTCACTCACTCCAGCACTGTTGGGGCCCGCAGTGTACCCTGCTTACCCGTTACCGCACTCACCATCTCCCTTAAAGCTGGCCAAAGTCGCAGTGACGCACTGCCGCTGGTACTGCAAGGTCAGCACTCTCTGTACCTGGTGCTGCCCAGCAGGGGGAGCCATTAAGTCAGCCCGGATCTGGGAATATACCTTCATTTGTGGTGTTCTCTGCTACTTGAATTCTAATGTTTTTTGTCATGGTTTTGCAGTTAAATAACATAATTAAAAAAAGTGCAAATTTACTGTAATAACTGATCAGCTTTTTATTTTGGTAAGTTTTAAATTTTGTACATTTGTAATTTTATTTTTTTCCCTCAGTGTTGCACTGTTTCCTGTATGTATTGTACTAATGTATTAATAAATTTTCCCTTATATTAACCTCAGTGAACAACAGGTTAAGCTGCCACCACCTTTAATTATACCCCGGTCTGGTCCGGTAGGTTAGAACACTCCACTCAGAATCAGGCAAACTGAAGCAATAACAATACTTTATTATTCAAGTAGTTCATAAAA
>JAODKF010000106.1:527897-541125 GCA_026779585.1 Mormyrus proboscirostris
AAGGTTCTCAATAGGATTGAGGTCAGGGGAGGATGGGAGCCACACCATGAGTTTCTCTCCTTTTATGCCCATAGCAGTCAGTGATGCAAAGGTATTCCTTGCAGCATGAGATGGTGCATTGTCATGCATGAAGGTGATTTTGTTACGGAAAACACGGTTCTTCTTTTTGTACCATGGAAGAAAGTAATCAGTCAGAAACTCCACATACCATTTGGTCATTTTCACACCTTCAGGGACCCTAAAGGGGCCGACTAGCTCCCTCCCCATGATTCCAGCCATAAGCATGACTCCGCCACCTCCTTGCTGACCTCGTAGCCATGTTGGGACATGGTGGCCGTCCTCCAACCATCCATCTGGACCATCCAGGGTTGCACAGCACTCATCAGTAAACAACACTGTTTGAGAATTAGTTTTCATGTAGTTCTGGGCCCACTGCAGCCGTTTCTGCTTGTGAGCATTGGTTAGGGTTAGTAGAAGGTGTATGCAGAACTGCAAGCCTCTGGAGGATCCTACACCTTGACGTTCACGGGACTCCAGAGGCACCAGCAGCTTCAAATACCTGTTTGCTGCTTTGTAATGGCATTTTAGCAGCTGCTCTCTTAATCTGATGTATTAGATGATTTGTCTGGCAGAAACCTTCCTCACTGTGCCTTTATCTGCATGAACCCATGTGTGTTCTCTTAACAGTACAATGATCATGCTTAAGTTTTTGTGAAATATCTAAAGTTTTCATACCTTGTCCTAAGCATTCAACTATTTCAAACAATATCAAACTATGGTTTCGGGAAACACCTGCGTCATACTTACATAGCAACCTGAGTGGTTTAAACTAACATAGTTAGCAACTATGGTTTAGGGAAACGCACCCCCGGTCAGAATCATCTTAACTGAAGACAGAAAAATGGTCAAAGCAATTCTCGAACAGCTTGTAACTGGGTTGTTGTAAATCCCATGTTCTCCAACTCAAGTTGTGTTAACAGTGATTCTGGGGTCCATTGTAGCCCATCCGCCACTCAATCAGTAGATATAGGGTCCTCGCCTCCAACTACATCCATATGCAAAGTACCCACTGTCATTCCTTTTCTCAAGGTAAGCTCACCCTCGGTTACATTAAGAACCGTAAGGGGCAGCACACCTTTCTCCACTCGACACAAAGCCCGTGCTATTAAAATAATCGGCAGCTACACTAGTAGCTCCAACATCCCTTCCAGAGATTCACCATAAAGCCCATCCACACTACCAGGGATTATAAACTCACTTCAGCGAGGGACAATCACGTCTTGTTGGACAACCACCCATTGAGCTTGATTACTCAAGTTGCTGAAATGTAATGGCAGTCATTTGCGGATCTGAGGATCTGGGGAACTATGACACCCCACGTATTTTAGCATCAGTTGCTGTTTGACTTTGTTCCAAAGCTCATATAAGCTCTAACTCTGAAGCCAAATTTATGGCAGCCTCCAGGGTAGTTGGTTTAGCACTATGAAGCTGTATGTGCAGTTCCTCCACCCCAACATGAGCTACAAAATGTTCCCGTGCCAGCAGATCTTGCGTGGCGCGATTAGCAGATGGATATGCATTTGAGATTAACCACCTCAGGACTAGGACTGCAATAATTAGTCGGTATAAAATCGACAACGTCGACAAGAAAAGTCACCGACGCGGATTTTGTCTTGACGCATCAGAAACAGAACCTGCAGTGTCTGCACTGTGTGACACGCCCCCCCATTCGCCATTTTGAGTATTGCGGATGTAAACACATTTGGTTTACAAACTTAATATTTCATAACCTTTTTTTCCTCCACAAAAACGTAGTTGCTTATTACTGATTACATAAAACATTTTCATTACCAAAACACTAGTAATTTAGGTGTTTAAGAAAGGAATAACAGTCATGAACACTACAAAAATGTCATTGGACATACAGTACTGCGCAAAAGTTTTATGCAGGTGTGAAAAAATGCTGTACAGAAATATAGATTGTTTATTTTTAATCAGTTTACAAAATGCAAAGTGAGCGAAGAAAAGAAAAATCTACATCAAATCAATATTTGGTGTCACTACCTTTGCCTTCAAACCAGCATCAATTCTTATAGGTACTTGCACAAAGTCAGGGATTTTGTAGGATTATAGTCAGCTGTATGATCAACCAATTATACAAAACAGGTGCTAACGATCATCAATGTCACATGTAGGTTGAAACAGTCACTAACTGAAACAAACAGCTATGTAGGAGGTGTAATACTGGGTGAGGAACAGCCAAACTGCTACCAAGGGGAGGGTGTGGAAGGCAACCTTTCATGTCATGGCAAGATTGAACACAGCAACAAGACACAAGTGAGTCATGCTGCATCAGCAAGGTCTCTCCAAGACAAAGATTTCAAAGCACACTGGGGTTTCAAGACGTGCTGTTCAAGCTCTTTTGAAGAAGCACAAAGAAACGGGCAGCGTTGGATCGTAGCTGCAGTGCTCAGTGATGAAAGACATCAAGCTTATTACCCTTTGAAATTGGAAGATATCCAGTAGTGCCATCAGCTCAGAACTGGCAGAAACCAGTGGGACCCAGGTACAGTCTGGCCAGAAGTGGTCTTCAGGGAAGAGTTGCAGCCAAAAAGCCATACCTCCGAAGTGGAAACAAGGCCAAGCGACTCAAGTATGCATGAAAACATAGGAAATGTGGTGCACAAAAAATGGCTGCAGGTGCTCTGGACTGACGAGTCAAAATTTGAAATATTTGGCTGTAGCAGAAGGTAGCTTGTTCGTCGAAAGGCTGGAGAGCTGAGCAATAATGAGTGTCTGCAGGCAACAGTGAAGCACAGTGGAGGTTCCTTGAATGTTTGGGGCTGCATTTCTGCAAATGGAGTTGGAGATTTGGTCAGGATTAATGGCGTTGTCAATGCGGAGAAGTACGAGCAGATACTTACCATGCAATACCATCAGGGAGGCGTATGATTGGCCCCAAATGTATTCTGCAGCAGGACAACGACCACATACATACAGCCAAAGTCATTAAGAACTATCTTCAGCGTAAAGAACAAGTAGTCCTGGGAGTGATGTATGGCACCCACAGAGCCACAGAGCCCTGATCAACATCGAGTGTGTTTGGGATTAGAGACAGAAGGATGTGAGGAAGCCTACATCCACAGAAGATCTGTGGTTAGTTCTCCAAGATGTTTGGAACAACCTACCAGCAGAGTTCCTTCAAAAACTGTGTGCAAGTGTACCTAGAAGAATTGATGCTGTTTTGAAGCAAAAAGGTGGTCACGCCAAATATTGATTTGATTTAGATTTCTCGTTTGTTCATTCACTGTATTTTGTTTATGAATAAACGACTAACACTTCCATTTTTGAAAGCATTCTTTGTTTACAGCATTTTTTCACACCTGCCTAAGACTTTTGCACAGTACTGTATATTTTATTTTAAACATGACCAATTTTTTGGCAAGCAGTTTATACATATACTTCCAGACATCATGTGAAACGTTAGAAACCATACTTGCAAATGTTTCTAAACTTAAAACTATAGTATTATTAGGCATTGGTTTGTCAGGGCACAGCACACAGTGACAGCCTTACCCAGCATTGTGGCTTATAATCCAAGCACGCGAATATCCACACACATGCCCGGATAAACGTGTCATTACAGTTTTGCCGTTTACTTTTGTCTTTAAAAAGCATTCCCTCTGCAACACTAGTTTAACACAAACAGATTAACCCATCACTGCTACTCTCCGTAACGAGGCTAGCTTGCTAGCGCAGGTTAACCAATGTTAAAATACCAACTTTAGAAGACAAAAAAAAATACATATTGTTGGAGTTCACCGTCTCCCGCTGGGTCCGTTTGATGAGAAGAGATTCACGAAGAGAGGAGGAGTAGTTGCAAGTCACCGCTTTATTCTCTCAATCAATTGCAATCGGGAGCGATCACTGACATACATTCAGCATGTACAGAAGGAAGCTCTGGGTGGTGTGGGGTCCCTGCTTTTATGGCCCAGTTGGGCATCTCCCCCCCCCACATTTTCTGGTACTTTCCCGATACGTGACTGCCGCATTTTGACATCTGCTCTAAGTAGTTTGTTAGTACTCAACCTCTCCCTCAGAAACATTAGTTGGATCAGCATCTTTCATTACATCTCCTTATTTTGAGCTAAAGAGTAACATTCGCTCACTCCCCTTGACTCATCTTCCCAGGGTCTGGGCCAGGTCGCCCTGACCTGCTGTCGCCCCACACAGTTCCTTGTTCCATGTTAGTTGGAACATTAAGTAATTACCCAATATATTTTTATATAATCTTCATGTTCCCTTTTCATATGATTCTCAGATATTTTTAATTCCTTCAATATTCAGTAATATTAAACAAAAAACATCTTAGTTGCCTTTATGAAAATACTGAGAGCAAACGCGCATTAAGGGAGATATCGTGTTGAAACTGATCTCCTTCCGTCTCACCGCTGCAACCCAGACCATCCGACGCCTCTTCGTTACCGCCTCTACCTGCGGTCCATATCCTCTTTTCCAAGTGGAAAACTGAAAAAATCTCATGTTGTGGTCCACCTTTCTGCCGTGTGATTTAGTGTGACAGCCTTTCACACAGCACAAGTGTCCCATCTTACCAAAGAACGCCGCACGCAAATGCTGCCATTTGAGTTGTATACAACCAAAATGGCGATTCGACCCACAATACACTGCGGCTATAGCGAATGTGACGTCAACTGTCAAAGACCAATATATGAACTGAATCTTTTATACATTGTTTTATTTTATTTGAGTTCATGCTTTATTTAAACTTTTGGACTTTAAAACGCACCAGTGTCACCAATGTGCACTTTAGTTTGTATTGTTTAATCCATTTCTTTTTTTTTATTGTAATGGTCACACTAATATAAAAACATCTGATTATTTTCAAATTCATGTTTCACTGGTTATTTTAATTTGATTATTATAAATTTTAATCATCTTAATGCAGACACATCAGGGGGTCATTTGCAGAGGTACAGACATGAGCAGATGAGGTAAGACATGCACTGGAGCCCAGAACAGGATGTGCAACCGCAGGTTGCAGACATGAAATAATCATGACTAATCGACAAAAAAATTTGAATGATTAGTCGACTACCAAAATAATCATTAGTAATCATTAATAATCATTAGTTGCAGTCCTGCTCAGGTGGGTAAACTCCTCCTAGAGGAGAAGCCAGCTCGATTTCATTCTTAACTTTCACAGGGATCAAAGCATGTATTTAGGGCTGCTCATAGATTCAAACAGCTGCTCCTATCCACCGCAATGAATCCACAATAAACATCCCTACCTCTCCCAGATGACAATGGAGACACAAATTTTAGCTTAACATCATGATTCCAGTATTTAACGTCTACTGCTAATGCAAACTGTTGAGACCAGTCTGGCCAGTAAATGTTTCTGGCATAAACATGGGACGAGTATCTGTTGTAGCTGTGCTACTGGCAATACCATTATCAGTGCCCCCTTCAGCTGGTGCCTGAACAACTACTGCCTGGCTAGAACAAGCATACAGGGTGTTCCGTTATGAATATAGTTAATTTAGATGTTCAAGTTTACAAAATCCCACCGCCGCCACCAGTGTAATAGATTTTTCTTTGCCAATATAGGGCGATATTGAAACCTTGGTGAACAGGTTATGCTGCCACCACCTTGAATTATACCCCGGTCTTGACCCGTAGGTTAGAACACTCCACTCAGAATCAGGCAAACTGAAGCAATAACAATACTTTATTATTCAAGTAGTTCATAAAACAATGGGCCCACGTTGGCTGCCTCGCAGCACACAATTCCCCCCCCATACACTAAGGGCAATCCTGACCAGGAAGATACAGTACACACATAAAAAAGACAGACGTCCGAAATGTATTCAAAGGCCTCGCAGCCACTATGACCTACCCTGCAGCAGCAGCCAGCAGCAGCCAGCAATCATGAAAATATCACTGTAGAACTGTGGAAATGAGTTTCCTCCATAAGGTGTGTAGCCTTAGAGAGAGGATGAGGAGCTCGGACACTCCAGAGGGGCTCAATGTAAATCCGCTGCTCCTCTCCATTGAAAGGAGCCATTTGAGGTGGTTCAGGCATCTATCTAGGATTCCTCTGGACGGTTCCCTGTGGAGGTGTTTCGGGCAAGTCCAACCAGGAGGAGGTCCCAGGGCAGACACAGAACACGCTGTAGAGAATATATCTCTCGGCTGGTCTGGGAAAGCCTTGGAATCCCCCCCAGGAGCTGGAGGAGGTGGCTGGGCAGAGGGTGGTCTGGGCATCCCTGCTTAGACTGCTGACCCCGTGATCCGACCCTAGATAAGCAGCAGAAAATGGATGGATGGATGGAAATATCACTGTATACCTAACATAATCCAAAAGTGCACAAGGGTCCAGCACCAAATATAAAACTGAGCATAGATAAAACTTTTAAGTAGTAATTAAACATAACATTAGGAAGACTACAAATCTGAAGGCATCTATTTTGCACAAATTTTACTGTGGAGACTTAAGAAAAAACTAGCACTAACCAAAAAAAGCACTCTGCTTTTTTGCGTTTTCCTTCCGTCAGCATAAAGTATAGTAAGTATAGTAATGTATAGTAATGTATAGTAATGTATAGTAAGTATAGTAATGTATAGTAATGTATAGCAATGTATAGTAAGTATAGTAATGTATAGTAATGTATTGCCACGCAGCTGTGAAATACAGACAGAAAGAAATGATGCATATGAAGCTGCATGAGCTCAGGCCAGTTTGTTAAGTGGCGTCAACACACACACAGTCGCGTACACAGGCGTGCGTGAGCACCGCTTCTGACGGTCCATGAAGTTTAACATCTAACATTATTTGTACGGGAATGATGATACAATGGAGCAAATACTGAAACTCACCAGGCAAATTTCCTGTTACCACAAATTTGTCTGAAACTACAGACAAAAAATATTACACGACTACTTTTTCTGCGTTTTTCCAAAGACGTGGGGCCACAAGGCCATCAGATGTTTAATTGGACTCAAGTCAACAGAAAGTGAAACAAGACCTTAACTAGTAACACCTTAAATGGCTGCTGCAAAAAACAGGTACACCAATACCAGTGTTCTCAATCAAGTCAGCTGAATAAAAATCAAAGTGTATTAGTTGTTTAATGTGTGTCTGTGTGTGTGTGTGTGTGTGTGTGTGTATATATACACTGTATGCACAAAAGTATTGTGACACCTGGCCTACAGGAAATTGTATGACATTCATTGTAAATCCATGGACATCAATGTGAAGCTGGTTCCCCCCTATGCAGCTGTAACCATTCTGGGAAGGATTTCCACAAGAGTTTGGAGTGTGTGGGAATTTTTGCCCATTCATCCAGACGAGCATTTATGAGGTAAAGCATGCTGGACGTTGGCCAGGTAGGCCTGACTTGCCATCTCCATTCTGATTCATCCTAAAGGTGTTCAATAGGTTTGATGTCAGTGCTCTGTTCAGGCCAGTCAAGTTATTCCACACCAAACTCACCCAATCCTGTCTTTATGGACCTTGTTTTGTGTACTGGGGCGCAGTCATGCTAGAACAGAAAAAGACTTTCCTCAGACTGTTCCCACAAAGTTGGAAGCATAGAATTGTCCAAAATGTCGTGTCCCGGAGCATTAAGAGTTCCCTTCACTAGAACCCCATACCATTATCCCTCCTGACACAATGCAGTCAGGCAGGTAACGTTCTCTTGGCATCCCAGACTGATCCATCAGACGTTCTCTTGGCATCCCAGACTGATCCATCAGACCGGCGGACAGAGAAGCGTGATTCATCACTCTACAGAACCCGTTTTCACTGCTCCAGAGTCGAGCGGTGTGCTTTACACCAGTCCGTCGGCTTATTGTTTTCACACACTATATGACTCAGCACTCAGCAGCCCCCCGATCTGTTACTTTACATGATCTGCCACTTTGTGGCTGAGTTTCCGTTGTTCCTAAATGGTTCCACTTTGCAATAATATCACCTACAGCTAACTGGAGAATATCTAGCAGTTCAAAAATGGAAAACCGTAGGAAGAAAATTAACAAAAGATTACAAAAAAATACTCTGAATATCCGTGTGCGAAATGCTCAGCTGATCCCAAAGCCGCTAATGATTGGGCTGTCTGCTGCCTGCCATGTGGGGACCTGGCCCCGTGTATATTGTGCAGAGGAGCAGCAAATACCTGAAGATAAAATCTTCATATGTACTGTAGAGGCTGTGTGTAAAGAAAGCGCACCCACACAGACACACAACATAATTAAGGTGCTAGACTGCTAATTCTGGCCTTACAATGTTCAGGCTACCAGGTTATGATTGTAATCTAAACAAAAATGTGTTTGAATTGTATTACCTGACCTGAGATTATTATTTATTTTCTATTTATTCCAATGTTTTGATATTCTTTTTAAATAACACCCACATGCATGCACAGACTATAACACATGAACACACACACACAGATTCAGTATCTATAACTTTATAGGGATTCTCCATTCATTCCTATGGGCATAACCCTAATCCTAACTATGATAACCTTAACCCTACCCAGCTGTAACCATAACCATAAGTAACCAAACAAATACAAGCTTTTTGGCATTTTTAGTTGTTTGGTTGTATTCACAGATTTTTATAAAATTGAGTTTCCCCCTTGTGGGGACCGAAAAATATTACAAGTTGATTACATGTGATAGTATTTAGGAATAAGTACAAGGTTAAATTAATTGTTTTTGCATTCTGATAAAATGGTGATAAAAATGTTAAAACCAACAAACGATATAATTTAAAGGTGATATAACTTTATCATACAGTATGTTATGCATATGACCGCCTGAAGTACAAATTAGCCACATTAAGGTTAAACTGCACGATCATTTCACGTAATAGAACGAATCCCCATAAACGAATCCGCATAAATACGCATTTGCGCTGCTATGAAAAGAAATTAGAAAGAAATGAGGCGCGTATCGCTTTATATTGCAATGCGTACTTGCGTACCACGTGCACCCTTGATCGCATGTATTGTATACAGTATAATAAAATTATATCATCTTTAAGTCATGTTGTTTGGTATTTTTCTAACCTTTTTATCGCCATTTTATTAGTTAATTTCTGCCGGCTATTGGAGCGGAGACTGCCGTACACTATGTGCAGCACTCGCACTGCCAGAAGCGGCGCAGTCGCGACCACATATCTGCGCTCTCGGAAGATTGGTGAAGTCGATCAGTCGTAAGTCGACGGCGGACCTGTACTGCATGTGTAGGTGTCGAAACTACAAAGACCACAATGCGTTGGTGTTCATCGCAGTGTGATGTCATACTGCATGATCCCGAGTCCTTGGGAGACGCTTTAGGCAGAGCCGGCCGGGGTGGGACTGCTGGGTGCTGATGCGGGATGCTGAAGCGAGCAAGAGGATGCGGATTTTAAACTCTGGACTGCTCGTTGCCCTTCTGCTCGGCATAAACAATTATTAACACTTTGCAACATTTGACGCCTTTTTGCTACATTTTATCCGTAAAACGCATGGTTTTAGGAAAGCCGTGTATTGCTGCAGTTCTGATTTTTGCGGATAATTGCAATGGGCGGCTGCAGTTGATTTTTCTGCGAAGTGCAATGGTGCGCCTGCGGTAATCTGCCAGCTTTCGGAAACCTTCAGTTTTCTGAATCCGTTTGGAGAATTTTTACCTGGTGATTTTTTCGGCCGTGGGCGCAGATAGAGATGGCGGACGTAGCCGAGTGCGGCGTCAAAGTGATGTGTCGATTCAGGCCACTGAATGAAGCTGAGATCACAAGAGGAGACAAATATATTCCGAAATTCAAGGGCGACGACACGGTGGTGATAACGGTAAGCGGCCTTAACGCATGAGGCTATATACTATGCTTAATTAAGACAAAGCAGATGACTTGAGCTGGAGCCGCCGCGGCTCTCCATGGGCCAAATGCGCACTGACGCGCGGCGGGTCCTGCGGGCGCCCCGGGTCGGTGATGTCTAGCGTCGGTCCTCCGAAATAAAGCACATTTCGGTTATTCCTCGTTAGATGTGTGTGAGTCGTGATATACAGCGTCGTGTGTTTTAACTACAATTTTAGGCTTGTCAATCTGGCAAATTAAAACAAAAAAATAATTAAACTTATGAGTGGGGCCAGTTGGGCGTGTTGAAATGCTTCTTCGGAAAGTGAAGCTGTTTTGCCAGCCGTGGAGGTGAGGAAGTCAGACTCTGCTGCAGGGACACTGGGCTCCCGCATTAAATGTTAAAGATCAGCGTTTGAGGCTTTAAGCGAGATCCAGCTCCGCAGAGAAGGCCGGGGTGCTGCTTTGGGCGTGTTGTGATCAGCTGGTCTTCTTATACAGCAACGGGAATAATGACAATATTCTGCGGTCATTGTGAAAGCAGCTGTCAGAATCCGCGTTGCTTGTAAACAATGTTCGTAAACCTTGGACCCATCGTATAAAAATATCCTGCCAGACAGGAGCCGGAGGAGCAGAGTTTCACGTTTCCCGGAGTCTATTGAGGTGTCGCGGTACGGTTCTGGTTCTGGGAGTGTTTTTAATAACCACGATATCATTCTCAGTAACTCGTGATGGTTCCAAGATCCTTCGGTAACATTTAAGTAAGACTTAACCTGTCTTATCGTGCACTTCGTTAACGTGTAATGCGGCTGCATTAATTCAGAGATGGGCCATCTTATCCAGTTACCTCCCCATGCAACACTGATATGAAAACGCCGTGCACATCCAGGCGGTCTGTACATCACCCAGAAGCACCTGTTTGCACGCAAGTACCTCCCGAAGTTATTAGTGATAATTGTATTGTGATTTGCTTGGCAGGACCCAAAGTCAATAATGTTTATGATTTCCCCATTTATCACAGTCTTTTCTGCTGGGATATTTAGTCATCTTTAAATCAGCGCCTGTCTTCATGATCACTAGTTAACAGATGAATCTGAGCTGTGGTTCAGACTCTCTTCAAAATCATGTGACTGGAATTATTGTTGCTATTATTGTTATGTGAGATTTGAGAGACCCTGGGTAGCAGTGCCATGCTTTTAATGTCTTCTGACTTAGCCACAGACTGCAGATATGTCTGTTATTGGTAGAGCCCAAGGCATTCTGGGACTGAGCACCTTACACTCTGTGCTCTAGACACCATGGGCAGGCTGCTGCTTCTCTACTGAGATGCTCAAACAAGCAGATCACCTCTGTGCTTCGTGTTGTTGCGCTGAAGACTCCTTTAACTTGGGCTGTCATCTGCAGCGTCCGCTTTGTTGTTTCTGGGGTCCCGTTTAGAAAGTCACTTCGGGTTCCCCCACCCAGTGTAGAGGTTGTTTGTCCCCAAACCTCGGGGCAGCACACAAATTTGTGCGGTATGAGTGCCTCTGTCTGTCTGGCCTGTCCACACGCTGTCGTCTGGGCCGGCTAATGCCTTTGACTTCCACGCCGTGTCTACGTGATTCTGGTCGTACATTCTGCCATGTCACCGTGACTTTGTTCCGCTTTTGCTCCGGTCAGGGAGGGGGCGGGGAACTGACCGCTGGGGATGCTGGGTGTGGTGCGGGCGAGGTCACTATCGACCTGGTATGAGCCCGAAATCCCAGGCTGCCAAATGCATCCGCAGGCTTTGGGCAGAGCCGGTCCCGGCCCAGCCTAGAATGCCCCCTCCCCCGGCACCGAAAAGTCAGGAAATGTAACCCGGATGGTACTGGGAGACAGCAGGAAACTGCTGACTCCCATCGGTAAGCGGGGCACGGGCAGCTCCTGCTGACTTCGGTGGCCTGGCTTCTGGACCAGTGCCGGGGGGGGGTGTACTCAAGTCAGACCCTCTCCATTTAAGCTCCTCTCAGGGCTTAAATCCCACCAGCACCTCCCCCTTACACCATGAAGCTAGCCTGTGTGTGCTCTGTCCTGTATCATCTGTGGGGGGGCGGCGAGTGAAAGTGAGGCGGACAGTACCGCAGCCCCATGGGCCGCGTTGTCAGGCCTGATTCATATCTGCGCGGCAGAGCTGCTGAATCAGCCGCCTTTAGCCGCCGCCAAAGGACACACATTTGTCCCCATAAAGGGTGCGTGTCTGTCCCCGAGGGAGAAGTGCAGCGGAGCCTGTGACTGGGCCGCGCCGCAGAACACCGTGTCTGCGTGTCCGAGTGTGCATGCGCGCTGGTGTCTGCGTGTCTGAGTGTGCATGCGCGCTGGTGTCTGCGCCGACCACTTAACAAGGGAAATGATAATCGCTGGGCTGGGTAGCTGAAATCCAGAGGGTTTAAATGCCCCCCAGTGGTGGATTGAGATGTGTTTGCTGTTGTGCTACTGATCACTGTTTGTATTTTTAATTTTTTAAGATGGATACAAACATAATACGAGATGCTTATAAATCTAACATCGTCAATATTAAAACGCAAACATTCCCCAGGATATGTTGTAATTTGACGCTAGCTGCGAAATCTGCCCTGAATTTAATGAACCGTTTTCATAGGACAGGATATCATGAAGCTGAACAGTCTCTCGGCTTAATGGGAAAGGCAGGCGGCTTCATAATTGCAGGACCTGGTGACGGATTCATGCGCCGCTTTGTGCGTCGCCGGTTAATCCACGTGCATAATTTATGCCACGGCGTTCTGTTGGTATCGGCGGCCCTTAGTGCTGCTTAATAATTGATCCTCATCTATGCATTAGTTGAACATCAAGAAAGTTGGGGGGGACCTTCTCTGAAGTCGCTGGTTAAATTATTGGGTCTGGTTGACATTTTTGGATTATTTTGTTTTTATATGTTGCTTTTTTGTGTGAAATCAGCCTCCCCCCCCCCCCCCCCCAGCTGGAACAGTGTGGGTGCTGCTTTGGCATTTGAGTTACGTGCCTTTCAGTCTACAGAAATAATCCGATGCTGTTGAATCGCTGCTTTTGGCACGATGGGGCCCTTTTGGCGGAGGCTGCTGTCCTTGCTGAGTAAGCGGCCTACGCTTGTCACTGACGCTGTTCTCCTGTTATTTGGTCCCGTTTGGCCTGTGGATTCCCTCAACTCGGGCCGCATTAACTCTGCAATGACCAGTTAAACCTCTCCAGTAAAATAAGAGGTTACAGTGAATACAGCACACGGGTAACTCGATGTGTGACATTTTATTCTTGTTCGATTTGGTCAGTTCCGCCTGGAAGGTTGCATGTGTGTTTATACTAGTCATCAAGCTCGCGTTGTCTGTCTGAGGGTGCGTGGGTAAGTTTATCGAA
>JAODKF010000106.1:573506-586032 GCA_026779585.1 Mormyrus proboscirostris
TGAACAATGCCTCTTCCAGCATGATGGAGCACCGTGCTATAAGGAAAAGTGATAACTAAGTGGCTCAGGGAACAAAATATCAACATTTTGTGTCCATGGCCAGGAAACTCCTCAGACCTTAATCCCACTGAGAACTTGTGGTCAGTCCTCAAGAGGCAGGTGGACAAACAAAAAGCCACTAAATATACATTCTTTCTATAAACTTCATGTAATTGTCAATAAAAGCTTTTGGCACTTATGAAATGCTTGTAATTATAAGTCAGTAGATATAGAAACATCTGACAGAAAGATCTACAAACACTGCAAGCAAACTTTGTGAAAACCAATACTTGTCATTCACAAAATTCTTTGGTCACGACCGTAGATATTTACTTATGGTCCTGTTGCCTACCTACAAAGGAGAGTGATACAGCGCCACATCACATGACCTGGTCACCTGACCTAAACATAGTAGAGATGGTTTTGGAGGCATTTGCTCAGAGAGTGATAGAAAAAGCAGCCAATGGGTGCTCAGCATATGTGGGGCCTCCTTCAGGACAGCTGGAAAAGCATCTCAGGAGGCCGCCTCATGAAACTGGCGTAGAGGAGACAGCAGGGTCAGCCAGTGTCTGGAGCAGTTGGGGGTAAGGGCATCGCTCAGGGGCCAAATGGTGGCAAACGTCGGAGTCCCAAAGCTGCCCCTCCACCCCAACAAATTATTTTTTTTGTTTAATACGTTTTTGCTCATTACATATGTTATTTTATAGCTTTAGTGTCTTTATAATGACCAAACTTTAGAGACTAGTACTGTAATGTCAAGGAAGCTTGATTTAGACAGAAAGAATGCTCTTTTACAAAGGCCTTAGAAGGACTAACCCAGGCATTAAATAACCACTGAACCAACACATAAGAGGGAAACACAGGATAACAAGGTGCACTAATGGTGGGTAGTTACACAGGGTTGACATGTAACACAGACAAAGACACACGCGACATTAGGAAATACAGCACAAGTATTACCAATAAGAAATAGGGGCTATTTACAATAATCCCAGCATGCTCAGCGCACTTCCTGGGCTCTGCATCTCGCTGGAGCCACAGCTCAAATAAACCTTTCTATGGGTAGATGTGTCCAAAATTTTGACAAGTATTGTACTTGGGGCCTGGTCTCTGGCTGTGTGGTTATGCCATCCAGGAGCCCAGGTCTTTGTGTTTGTGGTGGAAGGTATGGGCTGATAGATCGTGCAAGGTGCTGTCGCGTGGCACAGGTAAAATAACATCTGAAATGACACTGCTACACAGAGCACTTGCAGAGAGTCATTTACCAGCACGTGGTGTCAGTGACAGTGATGGATAGCACTAGGACCCAAACTCCGCTATGTATCAAAGAGCTGTCAGTAGTGGCAGTGATCCCTGGGCACCCGGTGCAGTGTATTTACGGGCCGTCAAAACACATACGGCTGCACAGATGTCTGCGATCACAGGGGCCGGCGTCCATTACAGATGCGTGACCGCCCTAACTCCCACGGTGTCTCATTGTCATCAAACGCAGACTCTGTCCATAGAAAAGGAAGAGCTTATGTTTTGAACTTTCCGGAACATTTTAAAAGCATGATTGCATATCCTCCAACTTTAAGACCATCAGTGTCAGAGTCTTTTCCATTTTTCAGAAATACTCTCTTTTCTCACCTCGCACGATAGCTGGGTTTTTCGGTGAATTCGATATATGTCTGTTTTTGAATTTTTGGTTTCCAAACTATAAAAATATGAGATAAAAACTCCAGGTGACCTAATCCTCATGCAGGCTTTGCTTTACAGACTTACAGAGAATGTTCCTTACACCTGATATTGTTGATCATCCCATATCCCTTCCCAAATGTACTTGTTTTCAGCTTTTTGAACATCCCCTCCCAAGGAAGCCACCATTCATTTAAAATGTCATCTTTGATGCCCCTTTTAGATGTAAATACCAGACACTAATTAAGCTCTGTTATGCAGCCACCACACCAAGCCCGGAAATGTTATGATCAGCCCTTTGATAAATAAGGCATGTTCCCAGTGGGCGTCATTAAAAAATTCATGTTTCTGTCTTCTCTGACAGTCTGCCTGTATGATATAACGAGACTCTGTGATCAGAGTATGTGCATGACAGGCAGCTGCACTCACTGGGGACTCCCTGGGGACTTGCTGGGGACTCGTTGGGGACTCACTGGGGACCTGCTGGAGACTCAATAGGGATGCACTGGGGTCTCGCTGGGGACTTGCTGGGGACTCCTTGGGGACTCACTGAGAACCTGCTGGAGACTCACTGGGGTCTCGCTGGGGACTTGCTGGGGACTCACTGAGGACCTGCTGGAGACTCACTGGGGATGCACTGGGGTCTCGCTGGGGACTCTCTTAAGACTTACTGGGGACTCATTGGGTACTCACTGGGAATTCGTTGGGTATTCACTGGGGACTCACTGGGGACCTGTCGGAGACTCACTAGGGATGCACTAGGTATGGGGTCTCGCTGGGACCTCTCTGAGGACTTGCTGGGACTGCTGGAGCCCTCTCAAACATTCCAGCCGTCCAGAAAAATGGAGTGAGCAAGGAAGGGAAGAGTGAAGACCAGGT
Organism: Mormyrus proboscirostris; assembly: GCA_026779585.1. NCBI lineage: Eukaryota > Metazoa > Chordata > Actinopteri > Osteoglossiformes > Mormyridae > Mormyrus > Mormyrus proboscirostris. The sequence goes on from JAODKF010000106.1 coordinate 576,102, forward strand.
TAAAACGCTGTGGCCGTGATTGGAAGACCATCAGTTCAAATCCTGCAGTCACAAGAGTGATGGCACTGTTTGGCCCTGAGGAGGGCCCTTCGCTCCCAGTTACCCCAGAAACTGCCTGACCCTGCTTTCCCTCAGAAATGTAAGTCACTTTGGATAAAAGCTCCTACTCAGTACAACATAAATTTAGAACATCTCAGTCTGACTGCAGGACACGCTCAGTGAGAAGGTAAACAGCCAGACAGTGTGACCAAACCGATGTTACAGAGACACCTGGATTCGTTTTATTACCTCTGTCTGTTTTGGCAGAGGGGGCTATGTAACCTTTCACCCAGTCATATGCTCATCGCCACATAGTTTGGGGGGAGGGGTCTCTGATCAGCCAATAGGATCAGGTGTGAGACCCGTGATGCTTGAGAGAAACATGGAGGATGGCCTGGAAGGTTCTGAGGCTGACGCGGCCTCTGGCGTTCACAAAGGCTTTGTATATCTCTCACACTCGGCCCAGGAGACATCGGCCAAAGGACAAAAAGCCTGACAGTGGGAATGGAATCAGGTGGTGTCACTTTTTAGAGTCAGTAGGTGACTTATAATCAGATGTCTCTAAATAATGTACGTATGTGACCCATATCCCAATAGCATTGTGTGCAGGGTGCCTTGTGTGGATCCAGCGGCCAGTGAACCCCATATGTGAACCCCTGACCCCAGCAAACCCCGAATGGGCCATGTCATTCTTCTGTACCAACCTGTTGACCGTTGGGTTTGGCCCAGCGTGAGCTACCCGTGCTATCCATGTGCTGATTCATCCTTTGCCTTATACTCTTATATTATTTTATGACCCCTGCTAACGTTTCCCAGGAGTTCCCACCGTCAGTGACACCAGAGGCCAGCAGGACAGAGGAGACGTGTCAGTCATGTGTCATAGAACCCAGGCCCGCTGTGAAATGACCCTACGTATGACATTGGGAATCCCAGAACAGGGCCCCTCCTTAGCTCCACCCCGTGTGGGGGGGTTCTTCCTCTGCTCTCTGCATGACAGCAGGCTTTGAAATGCTGATCTGAGATCCCAGACCAACCCTGATGTGCTTAGCATGTGTGGGGACTCAGTGGGTGATGGCGACACACAGGGTCCTCAGTGAGCGTCACACCTGTGTCACTCTGCATGCTGTTGGTGCCAAACCAATCCGTGGACAGGAACGTCTTAAAGTGAAGTACAACAAAACGTCCACTTCAGACCGCAGTTTCTCATGTTGGTGAATAGTCCATGTCCAGAACGTAAAAATCCAGATCAAGACTTTCAACCAACCAGCTGAGTTCTCTGTGACTGACTCTTTATAATCAACAGTTTGGTTGAAACAGAATCCTGATCTGGATTTTCACTTTCTGAACTACTAACCTTCCGAGAAGGTAATACAGAGTAAGGATAGGAATACAAACGCGCGCGCGTGTGTGTGTGTGTGTGTGTGTGTGTGTGTGTGGTGGGGGCCAAGGAATGAACTTTAAATGTGTCAATAGTGTCAGTAATTTAATCATTTTTAATAATTACATCTAAAGGTCTATCGCTGAGCTGGATGTAAATGTTACTACGTTTCTGTTCCCTCCTGCAAGGTGCCCCCCACCCCCCCTCTGTCAGCCATGGTGAAATCCCAGGTGCCTGTTTGCTGCTTGGAGTTACCTCTAGACTGTTCCCTTGTGACGTGACAGAGACCTTATCAATGAGAGATTCCCAGCAAGGGTAATTGGATAAAACATCTGAATACCCACAAGACACGACGGCAGCTCTGCGAAATGCCATTTGCAGTCATTTTACCCTAATGTGTGTCCCAATTTTCCCGCTGGGGAGTCTTCTCACTCGCGGTTAAACCTCCCTCACACTGTAGGCAGCATGCAAAAACCAGCAAACAACCACACCATTTGACTCTCACTTCCGAGTGTCCAACTTTCAGTCTGCTTCTGCAGATCTGGTCAGAGACGTTGATAATTCCCCGATGGTGTGTGGCTCAGGTTAGACCCTGTGTCGACAGAGCAATGTCACTGCTGAGCCCCTGAACCAGGCTCTTCTGCTCTCTGTCCATTATGTGCAGCCTCAGATAAGAGCATCTGCTACATAAAGAAACGTAATATCATATGCGGGTGTTTTGCACAGTGCACAGCAGAGCAGTAACCTCTTCCCTGACGGTCTCCATGGTGATGTATCTGTCCAGTGTCTCCTCCGCATTAAGCCCTGGCTCGGCGGGGCCCCTTTGATCTGCCATCAGACAGTGTCCTCCTCACTGCCGCTATTGTCTCTGCTGATGGAAGGGCTGTCCCGTGATAGCGCCCTCGGACCGTCTCCCAGAATGCAAAGCTGTGGCTCCGGCTCTGATATGAAGGCCGCTCACCGCGACTCGCGCGCCACTAAGAGCATTTCGGTTTCATTTTACACTGCGCAATTAGGCCAGCGGGAGTCAGTTTGATACAGTAGGAATGTAGCCCTAAGATTCGCGTCCGTGCCAAGAGGCCTTATCTGTGACAGCAGGACAACTACGCAAGCAGGACATGGGTGCATTCCCTCCGATGCCCCGTTCAGCAATACATGCGATTCCAGGAACGGCTCCATATAGAAAAGTCCGGAAAGCATAACCACTTTCCCCTCAAACGCTCCTTGATATACACAGGCTGCAAGGGTTTGTCAAGAAAGTTGTGAACCTATTTCAGAAAATGCCTGTGAGGTTCTGTGTGATCTGAAGCCTGGCACCGATCCTGGGCAGACGTTTGCTGAACCCAGAAGACCCACAGAAACCCTCACTGACTTCTTCCCTACCTGGATAAAAATGCACAAAAACATACCGCTGGATGGAACTTTCACACTGTAAATTGTATTTTTTTACTGGTAAATTTGCCGATGTGCATTATATACACAGTGAGTCAATATGTCTATATATGTGTTTTTTTTTTAAGTGAAGGTAAAAGCTTTACTAAAACAGCCGAATGGTTTTGACAGCTGGACAGAGCACCCCAGGCTATTTGGAGATGGGGGGGGGTTAAAGTGGTAGGAGACCCGGTTTCCTGCATAAACCATCAACGTTTACGCCTGACAAGCCTGCATCTCGTCTTAAGTCCCACTTTGGACAAACCGGTACTGAGATAAGACAGACAGAGAGAGGATAATGCCACTCTCCCGTTTTCAAAGGGCAGTAGACATCGACAGCGGTCGCATGAGACATCAACTTCCCCGTAGCACTCTTAGTTTTTCTTGCATTAACTCCACCCACCAAACCATCAAAGATAAATGATTTTCTCAGCCTCACATTCAAGTCGATCTATCTTTGTTTTCACCACCTTTCTGGCCCCAAAGTTGCCCAGAGGATCCCGTTTCGTCGAGAACCAGAGTCACCCCCATCCCTTAGCGGGCCTCTGCCATGCCACTCTTCCAGTATTAGATGAAATCCGAGCGGCTGGCAGGAAGTGGTATTTGTGGACAAACGGCCCTTTTGAGATCTCAGCCTCCATTGAGTTCTTCTATGCTTGAAATCTGCATTGTCCTTAAAATGTTTATTTTCCCCTCTTTTAGTAAATGCAAAATAGATGCATTTATCATTCTTGATCGGGACGCCTTGAGGTTGCTTTTAGCCACATTCGGAGGTGGGATACAGTTTCTGACCTGCCTGTCAGTCAAGTGTTAGTCTGCACCAGGGTAAGTGTGAAAATTAACCTGGTACTACAAATCTGGATGTAACCCGTTTGATCGCAGGAAACTGATCCCTTCATGAATAAATGCAATATAAGTGTGGTTTTTAGACAAATTCTGTTAATATATTTCATAATGTCACTTCTTAAAACTTAAAAGCATGCCACACGTATGACACCAGTGTATCTGTAGTCAAACAGGAGCATTGTGTATTCTAGAACATTCGGTGCTTTTAGGATTGCAGCTGTAAGAATCCGTTAAGAGCAGGACTCTCCACTGCTCCACGCTCTGGCACGCATATGTGGGCTGTCTGACCTGGCTGTGCACCACCGCCCTCAGTATCAAACTCAATCAGCATGCAGACAAACACTTTTACTCGCGGGCTGAGGGTAATGCAGTCATTCGGAAAATGACAGGTGCTGGTATGCAGTGAAAACTTACGGACATACTGATCCCTTCCAGCTTTAAGGGTTTAAAAGTACATTGGTGTGACAGACCCTCTGCTCACACCCGAAAAACGTCGTTCATACTCGAGAGGTGCACAACAAAGGATTTTGCGCCCGGCTTCCGCACGCAGGAGTGGGGTTTTAATGAGCCGGGCCCGGCTCATTGTCAGCGCGTTGCTTTTTTTTTATCAACAAAAAGCACGTAAACAGTCAGTAACTCGTGGTTAAACGGTATTTAAGCGGCGCGGATTAGGAATAAGCGGCTGCACTACGCTCCTTATTGACACGGATTCGCACTCAAAATTCACTAATGGTTTGTTATTTTATTTTATTGATGTACGATTTTCATAGAGTACATCTGTTGCTTTCATATAATCATGCGGTTTAATGAAACATCAAAAGAAAAGAAAGAACTATCCGTATCATTTTAAAAAAACCTTTCAATTTCATTATCAGAATTAAGCACGTACTGTAATTGCAAGGACATTTGGTTTGCAAAAATTACGTGTTTTTTTTTTTTTTTTAGATATTTAGATAAGTCATGTGGAACACTACAATGCAGCCCGCAGAAGCCGGTGGCATGTTGTATCTTGTGTAACGTTGCCATGTGTGATGAATGTCTGTTGGACATAAATGAGGACACATTAGAGGACTTTAGAAGGCGTGACGCTGAACTGCATGAGCCGATGCCAACAAAGGAGTGTACGGCTGCAGTATGAGCAAGGAGGGGTCAGTTGGCAGAAGGGCCGAATCGTCTGTAGCCTGGTAATTTGGTAAGCCTTGTCCGAATTGTTTGTTGTAGAAAAACAACCCAATTGCCTTTTATTTGGACATTTTTAAACACCTTGAAACTGTAAGTGGTGTTTTATTTGAACAACGATCGCACTTTTATTTATATTGTGCTAAACACGTACAGTCCCACAATTTAAATAAAAACACACAAGCATAATTAAGTTCTCGTTCCCAGTCACTGTGTTCATTCAACAGCATTATTAAATAGCTTTTATCGCTGTGCAGATGATCTGGAGGTGCCAGAAAACGAGTACACAATCGCTGCTACCTCATCCCATGCCTACTTCACTCGAAAGGCTTAGGTATAGCTGAATAGCAAAATTGATTTGGAAACACCCATAACTGTTAGTTACGCTTTGCGCTGTGTTAAAATGGAACCCATGGAAAACACGCTGCTCTTACCCGAGAGACGCTACTCAAACACATTGGACAAGCCAGCAGAAACACAGCCTTTAATCGCGCGTCTGTATAGGCTGCCCTTTTAGCTGTCCTTATTAATCTGAAAAACACCAGCATTTCCAGTGGAAACGGGGATAATGAAGCGCTGATCACATGCCCTACCGTGCCGCAATTTAATGCGCGAAAAGGATTTATTCATTCTGAGCAGACACATGTTGGCTGGTAAAAGCAGGTGTTTGATCATGGGAGAAGACCAGGCGGTGCTAAGATGCTGTGTGGTCTTTAAGTCCTTCAGGGGAGATCACTCTTCGATTATTACAGTTAATACACACTTCAGGAGGTCCTCAGTAGATTAAAGGGAACGTGACACGGTACCGTTTAAGTGCCAAGAGCCCTGCGATGGGTCAGGTAGAGTTCAGCCGTTATCATTCACAACTTCATATTGGCCAGTGAAGAGAGTCTGTCTACACGTCGCAAATAATGGTTTAAGTAGAGGGGGCAGACAATGGAGGGATTTATGCGGATGGCCTCTTCTCTGCATACGGCTGATGCACATAGAGCTCTCTGGTGTTCTTTAAGGTGTTTCATTGAACATGACAGGGAAAGACTTACAGCATCTTCTGTGGAATGTCATGTTCGGAGAGGTCCGGATGTACAGTGCTGATAGGAAAACATTCCCCACAGGGACAGTGTGGGGGACGGGGGGGGTGTCATACCTGTTAGCTAAATTTATTACTAATGCTCATGTGAAGAAGATCTGATCTTCAAAGGAATGCGGGAGTGCCCTAGTATGAAAGACATAAAACACGAGTATTAGTAATTCTAACAATTTGGGTCCAGGTGAATAAAAACTACAAATGCATAGATTTCATTTTCTTTTCGTGCCTTTCCCAACATATAGTGGACCCAAAGTTCTTGACAGAAGTTTAGTAACAAAGGTGACGATTTTTAATCGCCCCGGCTTTTTCCACTTTGGATTAATGTTTAAATACGCTTAAATAAATTTAACTTGTGTTTTTTTTCCCGCCGTAGTTTAGGTCACGTGTTTACTTAATTTAAAAAGCGAAGATGAAAGTTAAATTTCACTGTTTTCCATTTGCACTGTAATATTTGTGCCCAACAGGTGGCGATGTGCGCAGCTAAAACAGCAAGCTGACAAACTGCCTTCGTGGTTTTGTTTGAAAGGTTAAATTTCTATACGTATTGTAAATATTCATTTTCTCAATGCATGACTTTTAGCGTAAACCTCTTTTTAAATTTATAGAATAATGATAATGACCAGGATATGAGTTTGGAAGATGGATGGATGGACGGACAGTTATTTAATAGGATATACCTTTGCTTTTGATTCTTTCCGAATACCATATATACGTGTTTAGCTGACTGCTGGAAGCTCAGGAGACGGAGTATCTCTCCCAGGGTTTGCTCCGTCCATGTAGCTTACTTGGGCGATCCTATCCCATAAAAAGCACGCCCATCGGGACAACAGATGGGGTTGGGCAGGAGCGCGCTTGGCGCGTTCTCGCACTTCGCGCTCACAGTGAGAGACGTGCAGTCAGACCTGAGAGCGGGACGCCGGTTTATTTACTGCGGAGTGTAAGGAGTCACACCCGGGAGACTTTCCGGTAAGTGCGGGAGAGTATTTCTTTAAATCATCTCTAAGAGAGGAGGTGCACTCCTCTGGGGACGTCTGAATTAACGAAATTAAGGTTAACCTGATATTTAAATACGGAACAGGGTGAAATGGAACTGAAATACAACTTGCGCGCTGGAAAACAATGTGTGCCAAGTTGTTACAAAACTGTTTTAAAGTTGTTTTAGTCGGATGTCTTTAATAATCGCATTCTGACAAGTATATCAATATTTATGCTCTTCTAACCTAAACATTCCTACCAGGTATCTAACTGTCTCAGCATTCTAATCACACGGCTTTAAATGCAAACTCATTTTTGGTGCACTTGACATGAATTAATATTAAGGTTTTTAAAGGCTAGACAAAAGACCTTGGGATGAGGGGGCGGGACTCCGCGTCCCTCCATGTCTCCATACTATTAAGCCTAGTGTCTTTGCGAATAAAAGTCATTTTTGTATATTTATATAGCTACAAATATGTGCAGTTCTGCATCAAACATTTTAATTCTGTCTTATGCAATACAAAATAGAATACAGCAGGGAGTTTCTAGCTATCGAAAATATCTAGGGCTAAGTCAAGTTCACTTGAGGCTTGACTTTTTTTTAATTATTATTGTTATTTTTTATTGGCATTGTGGTTAAAATACTCGTGGCTAGGATGTAAATACTAGGGGCTATACCCTCGAGTGTCTTGAGGACGCCCATGGTATATACTGTATAAGATTCTCAGAGATTTAGTCCTATGATAGCTTAAGATGTCGTCCCTAGAGTTCGCCTCTGATAATGTAATGTTGTGATAACGCGCTATATAAATAAAATTGCATTGCATAATCACGATCACACTTTGTCGACATTAGTCTATTTCTCTGCCCTAATAGGGGCAAACACATGAGGGATGATGGACGTGGCTTAGAAGGCTTTTTACAAAAAAAAAAAAAATCAAGCAAGAAAACAAATGGGTAAATAAATGAGAAGTCCTCGCATGAGTAATTCGTAAGGGGTACAATACAGCGGTAGGTTACAGTTTTATACCAAGATGAAACTCCTCTTTGAGTCCTTTTATCGGCTCTGGTCGGAGATAGGTGTGTCTACGTTTGTTCCATGACCTGTCGCCGGGTCTCCAGTCTCATTCCCACCGGCCCCGGAGGCTGAGCCCCGGAGCACCTGCCGCGCCGCTAATGGCACCTACGGCTGTAAAATTCCTCTTCGGGATATCGATCAGCCGCGTTGTGGGCCGGGGGCGTTGGGGGCCACTGATCGCCGACCTGTCCATACATGGACAAACGTGCCAGGTGCAAGACTGGTCTGTGTCCGTGGTTTATTTATATATAAACTATGTTGGTTACGATTTTAAATACAGTGTCTGTAAGAATTGCATTTTGATCGAAAATGTCAGTCTGAATTTTCTATGGTTGTGACCCGTTCGGGGCTGAAGCTCAGCTTGATCAGGCTTCTCACTCGCACAGATTGTCTGTGGGCAAAGTCTTAAGATCCTGGCACTTTATTCATCCGTTGTCTGCTACCGTCTATCTGAAGTAGGGTCACAACCTGGTGATATAGTATAATTCAGGATAAACACCTCATGCCCTGCGATGGGCTGGCATCCCGTCCAGGGTGTCCCCTGCCCTGTGCCCTTTGATGGACTGGCATCCTGTCCAGGATGTCCCACACCCTGTGCCCTGCGATGGGCTGGCATCCCGTCCAGGGTGTCCCCCGCCCTGTGCCCTGTGATGGGCTGGCATCCCACCATTTTAATCTTTCCTGGGGAATCACTTCTGTGCAGTTGTCATCCTATAGGAGGAGCTGTAGTGATTCGTGCTGACAGGTATGATGCGTTGTTATGAACTTGGCTGATGTCTCTAGTGTGTGTGTTGTCCAGGAGTGCATGAGGGACAGGGTGACAGATCAAGGCAGCACATGGATACACCCCAGCATAATCCTGTAAGGATGATAGGGGGCGCTGTTTCCCCGGGAGAGTCAGCCGGAGTCGGCTTATTAATGCTCATCTCCCACTCATCACTGTTTGGACCCAAGACACAGATTTAAATCCCAAACCTCCACCTGAATGAAAAATCACACAAAACAGTTTGAAATGTTTTCTATAATCAGCGAAATGAAAAGACAATTAACAAAAAAGATTGCATGGAAGATACAATTTACAGAAGATATTGGTTGCCATCGTATAGAAGTGATGTTTGTAATTGATTGTAATTGTAATTGATGGAGGAAACTGACTGACCTCATAGCCTTGGAGTTACATCTGCTCTTAAAAGCCCTTGATCGAGTTAAATGGTGCCATGGAGGCCTGACCCATTCATGAACTTCGGCGCTGCCCTTGACAACAGTTTACACCTTCCTTTGTCAATAATTTCAGCCTTGGACCCCCCCGAGGTTTTTTTTTCTCCCTACATGGGAGTGTTTGATTCCTCTCCTCTGTTGTCATCTTTCTTTCATTTTTGTCTTCCCAATTCCCTGTTTTTGTATTATTTGTATTATAAGCAATGCAAGAATGTATCATAACACACCCTAGTAAATCACACTGGGGTGACTCTGATGTGACATGGCGCTCGTTAAAAATAAACTGATTTGAAATGAATATTTTAGTCACTGTGCTGAATTTGCAGTGTCTTTCACAGTGCTTCTGCTTGACAGCCACGTGACCCACGTGGTAATTTGTGATGCATTTCATCTTGTGACGATAACAATGTCACTGGATTTGTAGGCCAGAGATGACCATGTGTGCAGCTGTCCCCTGAGAGTAGGAATTAGGTACAGTAAGGTCCTACAGGAAATTGCAGGACAACCCCAGACAGCCTGAAACAGGAGCATAGAGTCAGTAGGTCGATCCATTTTGGGGGGCGGGGTGTTTCTTTCGCTCAGCCAAGGAAAAGTAAAACAACACAAACAATGTGGAGGAGGACAGAGGTGGACATTTCAGGTCCAGAAAGTAAAAATCCAAACCAGGATTTTGTTTCAACCAACCAATTGAACATAA
>JAODKF010000106.1:598497-611399 GCA_026779585.1 Mormyrus proboscirostris
CGAACCCCATTCCTGTGGGTAAAGAGCCCCCGCTGCCCACTGCCCCTGAGGTGAGACCCGAACCCCATTCCTGTGGGTAAAGAGCCCCCACTGCCCACTGCCCCTGAGGTGAGACCCGAACCCCATTCCTGTGGGTAAAGAGCCCCCGCTGCCCACTGTCCCCGAGTGAGACCCGAACCCCATTCCTGTGGGTAAAGAGCCCCCGCTGCAAACTGCCCCTGAGGTGAGACCCGAACCACATTCATGTGGGTAAAGACTAGAGCCCCCGCTCCCCACTGCCCCCAAGGTGAGACCCGAACCCCAGTCCTCCATTCCTGCTATACCCTGTATCTGCTCCTGTTATACTCTGACTGCTCACATCTACAGCTGACTGTGTTTATATAAAGTGTGTTTGTTACATAATTACCTAATGCTTCCCGACTGTAGTGAAAACACCGGTGTATGCAGCCCATTTTGTCTTGGGTTGGTTGCTGTGTTACTTACCGCAGAAAAATTAATCGCTGATGGTATAAATACTCTGCTGGCCATGGGATTTAAACTGGCCACCTTCCGCTTATCCCAGCCCATAAAGCCACGCTCTGCAGAATGCAGTGGCTGGTTCTAGCTGCGCTCCCAGCCAGAGCCTCCTGATATGTTTGGGAGTTAAGAGCTGCTAGACAGAAAGCCTGAGACAGAGATGTGTCGATTCCACACAGAGACACGATACTGCTACACTCATCACAGGATGGACGCGCGAGGGGACAGCGTGTCTGTGACTAAGCGCTGTGTGGCCCTGGAGGACTGCCTCTCTGCAGGGTGCAGGGACATTAACCATGAAGGACACAAGGTGAGGTGGGGACTTCTGCCTGTCTCGGGTTCGGGGATGTCTGCCTGTTACTATGGGGGGCATTCAGCTGTCAGTTACCATGGTGATGAGGTTAATGGTCCAGGCCGAAGTTCAGAGGTCAGACTCTGCCTGCGCAGCATCATTTCATTTCCATTTTGTGTTGTCTTTGTTCACCCTGGTTTTTTGGGCGGAGCTGCTTTGGTGCGTTACCAGGTCCTTCTGATTCCAGATGCTAAAAAGACTTTTTTAATCCACATAAAAGGCCCCCAGTAAGTCTCCGTCATCATTACGTTTTTCAGTCTTATTGCTCTCTCCTCCATGTGGCGTCTCTCCATGTCCAGCGGCTCAGTTTGGAGAGACACCCCGACCTGGTGTTTTCCTGGTACAATGCTCTCCCATGCCAGCATAGATTATTAGATATTTAAAAAATAATAGGTAATGTAATAGGACAGATCTACAGCAGAAGTAATTCCATGACCAAAATGCCCTGCATTTGATGAGGTGCGCGACCCATTATGCAGTAAAATGTGATAATTTGCAATAAACAGCAAATGACTGATGGTATTTTGAAGCAAAGCAGTTCAGTTCTATTCAGACTGTAGCCAGATATTGACATCTCGTTGTAATTCCTCTACCGCAGAACTAGCCAATAATGCCAATACTGCGCACATCTGTGGTCTGCCCATGCTCCGCCCATTCTTTATCTGTGCTCCACCCAAGCCCCACCCATTTTCTGTCCATGCTCCGCCCATTCTTTATCTGTGCTCCACCCAAGCTCCACCCATTTTCTGTCCATGCTCCGCCCATTCTTCATCTGTGCTCCACCCAAGCCCCACCCATTTTCTGTCCATGCTCCGCCCATGTTTTGCCCTTTGAACATTGTCAAGAAGGAAATGAGTGATTGTTTAGGCGACCGTGAAGAGCTGCAAAAAGGGACGGGAATCATCCCCCCTCACACGCCTTGTCTCCGGGTGGCCCGCAGGTTTGCACCGCCTGCTGCGAGGGCAACATCTGCAACCTGCCCCTGCCGAGGAACGAGACGGACGCCATCTTCAGCACGCTCTCCCCACTGAGCGCCGGCTCGCGGGTCACGCCGTGGCTCAGCTCTGTCACCTGCTCACTGGTCATCTCTGGCGTGCTCACTGCCCTGGACCTCAGCCACATATAAGCTCACCCGATTCGATTGTCGTGTCTCTGTGCTGGGGAGAGATGATACTCTGTGTATCTGCGCTCACTGGGGGTGGGTCACCATGAGGAAGCTGTAGATTGATTACCCTGGGAGTTGTGCCGTGTCTCGCAATCCAAAAGCACTCAGCCACCTCCTCAGAAAGGGTCCTGCCTTGTGCAGGTTCTCCAGCTTCCAGGAGAACCACGGCTGTACGTCAGGTATTGAGATACCTTTTCTTTCACGTGAAGAGCTAATCCTACGGAAGTGTATAATGTAGGGTTACTATCAGGATTCAGTGATTTCTCTGTACATCTATGTATATGTGTAAATATGAAATTATATTTAATTTTGTACAAAAATGTAATGCTGGAATATTAAATATGATTCAAGATCAGTGTATTTTACACCTATGTGTTTACATTACATTCATGTAACTTACATTTTTGTCCAAAGCAATGCATTACTGTGGAAAACTTCATGTCAGAGTGGGGTCATCCGGTGTCCCTGGAACATTTGGGCTATGATTGCCATGGGATTTAAACCCACAACCTTCTGATTACAGATTCATACCCCAGGCATTGGGTGTGTGTTGTGTGTGTTTTCTGGGTGGGATAGTATTCAGCATCCCGCTCTGTGCCAAATGTGAAAGGTACTTTCACAGCATAAGAAATTCCCATCTTTATGAAACACCAGCGTTTGCCACAGTTCATACATTAAATCCCACAGACCAAACTGTGAAAACAGAGCTGTATAGACTTCGGGTATAAAGACTGTCGGCAGACATCTTATAATCTGTACATACGTGTATGTGTGTCTTTGAGGTAATATTCATGTATGTCATCCTGTAAATGGTGAATGTGGTTTGGAACTGAACAAATGAACAGCTGATAATTAAAGAAGTAAGTCTTCACTGTATTAGTTTTCCGCTTTACACTCTATCATACTGCACTTAGATTCCTGTGGATTAATCTCTTTGTTACGCCTGAATAACTTGCGCTACTCTCCTGTTCACCTGATCTCGGATTGCCAAGTTACCACATTATGAAAAACTGACAGTGGATTAGAAGTAAAACCCCATGATTTTATCACAAAGGGTCTGTTCTCCTTTTGTACATTTAAAATGCGAGGTGGTGACATGCTTGCAGGACTGCTCTTCCAGCAGTGCTGCTCAGTCTAACTATCATCACTGGCTTTGAGAGGCTCTGGCTGTACCGCTCTGCTCCTCGATGACGTTTAGTAGGTAAGTTAATTACATTCTTTTTTTATCCCTCTTTTTCTCCCTTCCCTCTTCACCCTCCATCTCTCCTTTCTCTCTTCTTCACCCATCAGACCCGCATCTTTCCTCCGCCTCCATTCACATCTCCGCTTTCACATCTCCACCCTGGTTCTTTCCCTTCTCTGCTGCTGTAAAGCAGGTCAGATGGTCTCCCTCAGGTCCAAATGCTGGAAAACAAACGGTTCTGTTCATCTCACCCCAGTTTCTGGACCTGTACCTCTCTCCCTCAGATGGTGAGCCACATACCGACAGCACTCATCTTGAAATCAGAATCAGAATTGGTCAGGAAGAACTGCTTGTGCTAGGAATGGGTGAGGGGAGTGTCAGAGACAAAGCCTCATGCTGTGTCAGGAGGGGTCAGGGGGCTTGTTGATGAAGGGAAGAAGTTGTTTTTGTGACCTGTAGTTCTGGTCTTGATAGCCTTGCGTCTCGTGCCAGAGGGTAATTTTTTGAACAGTCCATGTCCAGGGTGGGAGGGACCGGCCATGATCTTTGCTGCCCGCGTCAGGGTTCTGGTGGCGTGTAGGTCCTTATGGGATGGCAGATTGCAGCCAGTCACCTTCTCTGCGGAGCGGATGACAACGCTGCTGTCTGTCCCTGCCCTCGACAGTGGCAGCAGCGCACCAGAGGGTGATGGAGCAGGTGAGGATGGACTTGATGATGGCTGTGTGAATGTGCACCGTCACTCACCTTGGTAGAATGAACAACTTCAGCTGCTGTAGAAAGTACATCCTTCGTTGGCGTTTTTCATGTTCAGCTCCCATCTGAGGTCCTGGGAGTTGATGACGCCCAGGAAACGGAAGGACTCCACCGTGTCGATTGGAGATTCATGAAGGGTCGTGGTCATGAAGTCCACTATCATCTCCACTGTCTTTACGGTGTTGAGTTCCAGATTATTCTGGCTGCACCATGTCACCAGATGGTGAATTCCCCACCTGTAGACAGATTCATCCGCATAAGAAATGACTCCAATGAGGGTGATGTCATCCATGAACTCATGACTGGAGGTGCAACCGTTAACTGAATAGAGAGTACAGTACAATGTGGAGAGTATACCAGTGAGTATACTGCCACTTCACTACTCTTCTAACTGAAATATAATGCAGACCACTTGATGTGGATATTCCAGCTCCTCCACTGGAGCATCCATCTGGTTTGAGTATTATTGTTCAGGTGGAATGAAAAGCTTCACATGTGCTGCTGTGTCTGTGAGGTTTGCTAACGCCCCCCCCCCATGGCTATGCATTTCATGAGGAAACTCAATGCTGTTCTCTTTCATGTTATGTGTTGTCATTGGCTTTGCTGATCTTTTTCAGAACTTTGCAGTAACTTTGACTCTAGCTCGGGTCACCCGTGTTGAATCTAATTGCTGATGTCAATGAGAAATCCACCAATTAGACAACTGAATAGAAATTCCTGGGGCTAAATCATTAGGCTGACTTCACTGAAATGGCATGAAAGCTTTTGGGTTCGAGCCTCGGTCTCATCACTGCGTCTGCAGCTGAATTCAAATAGAAAAATCCCCATTCAACCCCCCGCCCCGTCCGTTCAGGGCAGTTTAAAGGTAATGTCTTTCTCACATTCTAAATCCTCAAAGTGTAACTTTAAATCCCCTTTAAAGTGGATTAGTTTTTTTTTTGGCTGCGGGGTGTTAATTTTAAAGGTGACCTTTCGCGTTCCACTTGTTGACCTGAGTCTCCTGCCCTTGAGTGAAGCTCCCTAAGAACCCAGGAACAGGAGACTGAGGTATCATGTTCTTTAAGAGTATCAAGATCCTTTGATTGAAATGCTTCAGCTCGGCATGAGAGAACGTACTGCTGTGACATCACCCGCGGGACCCCAGGACCAGACTCCAGATGACTGGGGACAGGTTTTAATGACGGAGCACCCTGACCCAGTTTCAGGTACCCAGCAGCATGCCTGAGTAAAGACTTGCGTCCTGCTTATTGCTGCCCTGCTGGCCTTTTAATTGTCCCACAGCAGGACAAGACTGTGAAAGAAACTTGAGGCTCATTTTGTGAGCTGGGAGGTGGGTATGCCTGGCAGCATGCTGATATAACTATATACATGCCAGTATACTCTCCATACTGTACTGTTCTCTCATTAATACTCAGCAGTTTACTACTGCTACAGATAACATTGGAAAGCATTTGAAGATTGGAAAATAAACTGTGACATGAAAATAGGTCATTAGTGTTAGTGAGGTGTTAGTGTCCAAGCAGTGATTGCCAAAGAGTGAAGGTGGGTCTGAGGATGAGGAGTTTCCATAATTATGGGTGTTTTAAGAAGAGGGTAGAGTCAGGAGTGGGCAGCACTGTGAGCATGTCAGAGGTAAAAGAACTGTGTGTGTGTGTGTGTGTGTGTGCGTGTGTGAGTGTCTCGGAATTATAAGGAGAGGGAGCTGAATCTGATGTTGTCCTCGAGCCGAACTCCCTGGGAGTGCGGGTAGGTGGAGATTAAGGCAGATTTTGGAAACCCTACCTAGGCAGGGTCACAGTGTCTTTCACACAACACACCTCTCTTTGGGGTGTACGTTTTCCGCCGGTTTTACCCGCAGCATCTTTCCTAACAGAATCTTTCTTGCTTTCAGGTTTCTGAGCTCTGGGCAAAGGCTCACAAAGGCTTTATGGTGCAGATATAGATACCTGGTATGTAAACAGGACAACACAGAAAGTGTAGCGAACATGGGAGACACACAGCCTTTCAAAACCTGAACCTTCTGAGTGTTTTATTGATTTTATGGGGTTGTCCACCGTTTTCTTTATTCACTGTAATTATGCACACAGAGGGACACACTGTCCTGTCTCTCTTCTGGACGCTGTCCTTCTCATATGTTCTGAACTCTTTAAACCCCTGCTGCTGGGCATAAGCTGAAAATCCTTCTTTCCCAGAGACAATACTCGCCAGTCTGCTGCTTTGCATTTACAAATCCCCGGTCAGATCTGTTGCCTAATTTAATCAAATTCCCGTGGTGAGTAGCTAACAGGATTACTAGGTTACTGGGAATTGAGTGAAACCGTATACGGAATCATGGAGCTGGCTATAGGCTCGTGACTTCCTGGAAACCTGGTTTCCACCTGAAAGGTATTTCCTCATGGTGGGAAGGATTTGCTGGAAACGCACTGGCTCCCATCAGGTGATACAGTGGGTTAAGAACGGCACCAGCTGCTTATGGACAAAGTGGAGTTCATATGGCCACAGGGGGCGTAGTGCTTAAGGAAGTTTACTTGAGCATAAGTTCAAGCTATTTACCTGGGCTCATTCCAGATATGTAGATAAAGACTTTTATTCAACAGTTAGTTCCAACCAAGAAATCTGATTGGACAAGAGGCACTCTATGAGTGCTGATACCAGAGTATAACCGCACTCGGACATCTCCCATCAGATGTATCAATTCACTTTTCAGGTGTATCTAAAAACCGTTACTTAGTTATGTTAACGCTTGTCAGCCTCAACTGACGGACACAAAAACAGACTGCTAGGTTATTAACAAAATCCATGTAACATGGACACATCTGCAAAAATAACTTTTAATTTAAATTATGAATATTCTTCAGAAAAGGAAAAATGTGAATATAAGGAAAGAAGTCTACTACAATACAAAACACCAGGTGTGTTCATATGACAACAGTCAATTTAGATAAATTAGAGAAGAATGGCACTAATATTTAGAAGCAGACTACATGACTTTCCTTCTGACAACAAAACTGAACCAAATACAGTTTTAAGGCACTTTTATGGATGAATCCGGACAAATAAAGGCAAGCTCTACAGTGTCAGCAGTCATCTTGGCTTTTGGGCTGGTTTAAATTGATGGATCAATGAGCCTCCAGTCAGCCGTTCATGGAATGTTCATGCTAATAATGTTTTCAAAGGTGCTGTTAAAGATATGAGATGAACCCCCTAAAATGGGTGGAATCCTGAACCCCACCAAGTTATGCCGATGGATGGATGGATGGATGGTACAAATCTTAAAACATGCATTGCATGGCTTTGCAATAAGTTGTAAAAAGTTTGTGTTGCGTGTGAGGAGCAGAGTGAGAGTGATCGCTTGTGCACACATAGAGTTCTACAGTTTATCCAGGATTGTCCTGCACTTGGATGGATGGATGGCTGGGTGGTAGCTGCGCAGGGGTTGGTTTCTTCCACTGCTGTATATACAGCTATGCTTGGCACTGACGTGGGGGCGGCCCACCGGTCGATGTCCCCTCCAAAAACAACACGCCCGCATGCCGGCTGCCCAGCTGCACAGATGTGATTAAACACGCTTAGATGAATAACAGGAAAGGTTAAGGGGCTCAGGCGGGGGCCTCGTGCTGTCTGATCTGCTCCGGGCTGTTGCTCACATTCACACACTTCTTAAGCACGCAGAGGGGTGTCCTATCTTTTCCACGATGGATCATCCAGAACCACACTGAAACGGGATTGGCCATTAATAATAAAATGTAGTCCAATGGCAGTCTCTCTCGTGCCCGAAAGTGGCCCCAGAAAAGTGGCGTCTTTTACTTCTTCGCCCATAATCAGGTCGAGAAAGTCAGACAGAGAAACTCACATGTCCGTGAATTGCTGTGGCTGTTTTCACGCCATTCGATCCCCTTAGCAGCTGTTAGGGTCTGTAATCCACTGTAGCAGAGTTTTATATTCTGCTCTATCCCCACCAGTCAGATAATGTGATGCTGAGCTGACAGCTGATATGAGTGAGGCCCCCTTTTTTATTACACACAGCACAAATAGAGCCACCTAGTGGAGGGAGGTGGAACAGCGTTCATTGTCAGGCATGCCCCTTCTCCAAGGTCATTTCCGAGTCCTTCATCCATCCATCCATCCATGTCCAGATACTGTTGATATCAAACACCCAATCTGTGTGCTTTAAAGCTTTTCTGCCTTTATCTGGTATATTTTCATAGTGCCTTGGGGAATGTAAACTTTCAGATGAATATTTCATGAAAGCTAAAATGGTGCTTTGACCCACATTGTGAACATACATTAACGACGTAGCAGTGCAGAAGCTGCTCTGTTTTTCCGGGCAGTTCATAATGAGATACACATCATCAGCAGCAGCATTGCTGCATATTCCTCTAAGATGTTTGCCGCTATGCTGTCTTTCAGGAAAGCATGTCCGCCGCTACGGGGAAAAGCCGTGTCATATCCCGATGAGTGTCCTGGCCCGTTACCCGGAGCGTAACAAGGATGGAAATATGAGTACTTCAGAGTTCCCGAAAGTGTAACTCCAGTACTGATCTTTTCTGCTGCTGAGGATGGATGGATGGATAGATAGATGGCAGGTCAAGCATAGAAACATGGTAAAAAAAAAAATTGCAATAGCTTGATATTTGCACTCAGCATCACAGCCATTAAAATATACACGTTGTTCATAACATACAAAAGAATATTTCCTCTGTGCTGAACTGCCTGAATTTTGTGATGAATTTGAAACTTTTTTTGAATGAGAAAAACATTTGACCAATGACGTCCATATGAGCGCCTCACCACTTATCCTGAACTTTCCAGTTAAATTAGATTTCAAACCACCAGTCATTTTTCACATATTTGGACAGATGCAAAGCTGGTGCTCTCTTGTCAGTTGATGAAGATAACGTAATTTTATCAGTGACACTAAAAACAACACGCTACTTATTTAATAGTAGAGAAATGCTTGTTCAGGCAAAACATGCAGCCAAAAGACTGTAAACATGCTGCAAGTTTGGTTTACATAAAAAAAAAAACAGGCAGTACAATTGTCAAGGTTTTTAAATAATATTTGAAAAATCTCATTATGTCTCCCCGAGTGAGCTCCTTGGGGCGTACAATTAGCACCCTGTTAAATTTTAAATTTTAATTTGTCACTGAGCTGTGGCCAGTATTGGTTCATGAACCACAAGAGGGCGCCTACATTACAATACTCACCATATACCTGCAAGTGTCTGACATACAGATGCAAAACATATCAATGCCGTGCAGTTCAGCACAAAAAGCTATGCTGAGAGCTGTGGTGAACCACTGCAGCTGCACCTTTAAACAGTGTTTCAGCAAAATATGAAGTTAGTAGGTGAGTTACTTTGAAGTCTGCAGTAATTAGCGCCATAATTTAAGTATCTCATTAGAAAACATTTTCCAAACACATCACTAAAGTTCCCACATAAGTTACCCTGAGACTGTTTAATGGTTCTGTATTGATCCCATATTGATTGACTGGGGTTAATTCTTTGGCTGATTCATATACCTCAGACAAGATGGTGATATTGAGGAGGTCGCCACTGGCAGGGGTCAGGTGTGTGATGCAGGGAGGTGCTGATACTGAGGTGGTCACTGCTGACAGGGGGTCAGGTGTGTGATGCAGGGAGGTGTTGATGCTGAGGAGGTTACTAAGTACTGTGTTTCCAGCTCCATCATTGACTGACTTGAGAGTATCTCACTTGTGAGGCTGTGAGGCATGAAAACAGCCCATGTTCCCCTCATGAAAATTAATCACCACCAGCAGCTGGTCACAAATGCCTGACCAGCAAAAGTGCAGTGCGCTACATTTATTTAATCAACGCTTTTATCCAAAGTGACTTACGATTGAAGCACGGCCCCAGTCCTTAGGGCCCAATGGTGTCATCACTCTGCTGAGGGGATTTCAACCAGTGACCTTCCGATCACAGGCCCAGTGTCCTAAACCACAGCCACACAGTGTAACTGCATTCATTGTGTGGTGTAACAATGAGACCTGTCACAATATTCTGCAACTCCAAAATATGACGATATGCACTGCAGGGCCATAACAATGCACTGTGGTACAAAATCAGTTTATGTTAACACAAGAGGGTGCGACAGATAATCTCAGTTTTGTCTGAGGTTTTCGTTTTGCATTCTGCAGAACAAGGAAAAGACTGCAAGAACACAGCTTTCTTGTTAATGCATTTCTTAGGCATGTACATTTATAAAAAGGCTAATAATTATGAGATCTTAGTTTTTCCATTCTTGTTTTGTTGAGTATTTTGTAAGTGTATCAAACCATAAGCCCCAAATTGTATATGGAACCGAAGCGTGAGTAGACAATTATTACATCCCTAGTTTTCACATGCCTTTGGCTTTAGGTGATGTTCAGAATAATCCTGAAGTAAACTGCACTGCATAAAATAACTAGCAGCTTGGATCCACCTGCCACACAAGCTGGAACATACTCAGAATAAATATTGTAGGCGATACAGCATTTGGCTAACAAGATATAATCACACGCTACAGGTACGTCACTGTGTTCAACATTTACCATGAGAAGAGACGGCAATGTGGCCCGGAGCCCACGTTCTCCAAGCGGCCGTCTCTGATGCTGCCTGCTGGCCAGCACCGGTCGACCCACTAGGGGACATATGTGGCCGTGAAGGTGAAAGTGCAAACAGACAGAATGCAGTGTGGAAAATGAGCTTTTCATAAATGCTCAAAAAAATCTCCCACACACATCTATACTAAAAATCCTTTAATAATAATAATAATAATAATTATTATAATAAATAAATAATGATTTCAAGCTTATAAAATTCTTTTTCGCTTGTCATGTCGATACATTCCTGATATACAAACAGCTAAGGTCACAGTTGTGTTACAGGTAAAGGCATCATTTAAAGAACATAACCTTAAAAAAAACTGGTTCCTGTTCTTTCATTGAATTATTCTAACACTGCAAGGTGTCAATATGGTGTCAAATACATATTACCAAACAGATACCGGATGCCAGGATGCAGGCTGGCTTGTTTTAAAAAGTCTTAAAATGACGTTTAGTGTAATCTTAAGACCTGGTGAACATATCACGCTCATCTGTGCTTCTGTGGCATGCAGTTCCTCTTAGCACCTAAAGGGGGCAGTGCTCCCCACCTGTGGATCTCGGCGGGAAGCTGCATCCCCGAGCTCCAGCACTCGCCGCTCCGCCTCTGCACTCCTGTGCTATTGGCTCTCAGTCTCCTTGGAGCTTCCGCATGATGAGGCTGTGAGGGGGGGCATTGGTGAAGAGTGCCCCCACCAGCTCATGCCTCCCCAGGATGGCCTGGCGAATGACCTTACAGCTGCCCAGGTCCTCGATGCGAATGCCCAGGCCACGGTGTTTTTCGGCAGGATCCACGGGGACGCCGCCCGCGTATGACCCAAAGAACTGGGGGGACGCAAGAAACAAGCGCAATGCAAAAGGCTGAAATGAGGGAAAAAATCACCACCAGAGGGACCCTGACACTGGCACATGGTGAAAGGACACAGCCCTGCCCCAAGCATGGCCATCAGGGATATACACAGGAAATTAAAATGTCCGCTAATGCATATTCATTATGTAAAACTGGGCGGGGCCACACCTATTTTATAAACAACAAATACGCAGCTACTTACAGCCAATCCAGAGACAGGGTCGATGAAGTCGGCCCAGAATCCCGCTGTGCGGAGGGCGTAGCAGATCTCTTTAGCACCGCTGACGAACTGCAGGAGAGGGAGTGACAATGCAGTCCTTAACGGGGATAAACGAAGATGCGTCAAACACTGACCCTGTCACCAAACTGGGTGACGATTTAAAATTTCAGCAGCCAACTGTCAAAAACAGGTTTAACAAACTCGCAGCAAACACTTCGGTAGTCCGTTATCAGGTGCCTCCGTCACAGGCCAGCGTCCCCACACACCCCCGGGAGCAGGGGATAGCTTAGCTATGCCGACAGCCAGCTTGTACGCAGAAGTAAACGCGCTTGCTGATCAGTGTCACCCGGCTAGCAACAACAGCACGAGGCTGTTTCCACAGTGCCAAAGGCTTTCTGGTGGAAAACCTACAGTTCACACCTGCCGACCCGTACCATGCCCGAGCAAGTCTGACCAGCAAAATCCAGCTGGTTTGATTACCGTGATCACTCCATACCATGGCTGGGCGTGGCACACCTGACTATTCCCTGGCCCACTTGGATTTGTTATACAGATTTTGAGAGGGTATTACGCTGATGGAGTAAAAAATATAAAATAAAAAAAGCATGCAAAACAGTACATTTCTTTCATAATCAATCTCATCACCATTACACTCCATCGTAAAAAAAAAAAAAACATAAAAAAACCTTTCCGCTCAGAGCATTATGCTTCATTAACTAGCAGCATAGTTAATGTAGTGTAGTGTAGGCAAAGATGCTAATCTGATCTTAACATAATATAGCAAATAACTTATAGGATCTCTTACAAAGAACTCTGACTTGAAGCTGAGGAGATTAAACTAGCTGACATTTTAATATTCCATATAGCATGATGTGTGCAATTCTGATATAGGATATAATTGAGTTTCAGCAGTAGTTCAGACATACCGAGTCCATGGTTCCGATTCAGTGGTTAGTGATATATAGCGTTAGCAATGTCTGTGCAGGAAATTTACTCCAAATTATCACTCGTTAATCAAGAATTTGTTTTATTTTCCCATAGAAATGTTGTAAAAATTGTGACTGGTTCCAGCCAAAAAATTATGCATTTTTGCCAAACAAACAAATGAATGAATGCAAACATACTATCAGCATTAACATTTTATGAAAAATATACTCACATTTAAACAAAAAAAAAAATCCTTTGCTAAAACTGTAATAGTTTTGGTTACTTTGGTTGTCAGCGGATATGGGGGCGGTCATTCCTTTTATAAAGTTTAA
>JAODKF010000106.1:626721-648682 GCA_026779585.1 Mormyrus proboscirostris
CCCCCCCCCCCCCCCCCCCGAAACCTTGGCAATCAATATGTGGTTTATCTTCATCATTTCACTAGCTGCGGCAGGATAAAGCATTGCTGTTCTTCATTGATAAGACTTTAAAGGACACCCGAGGACGTGAGAATAAGGTCCATATCCCACTGGTAGCTTTTGCTGGAGACTGAAATCAAACAAGGTGAATGCTCTAAGGAGATAGCTTACAGTTTCAGAGACATTCCTTTGTATTAGGATAAATGACCATAGAGCCTGTCCAGTGAGACCCTGGGTCCCATCTAAACTTGGACGGGGGAATCTTTCACTGCTTCTTGCCTCTTGACAGAAGAATGGTGGTTTCACTGTGGTGAAATTTTTTTCATGGCATACAGTAAAAGAGATCTTGATCACATTTTTAGTGTCACAAAAGCACAGAGGATGTTGTAAAAGAAGCTTTGGTAGATGTTTAATAGAGAAGGAATGACACGAATGAAGTTGAGATGAACATGTGAAAGTTCTGAGTGAACTGTGCCACAAGGCATAAAAATGGACACACACAGAGGACCTCTGGTCTTCAGTTATGTCGACGCCAAGGGTCCTGAGGGATTAGAACACCTACTGCGAGTAAGGGACGGATTCTGCTGCTTTAAAGGACTCATCCCTTAAAGTCAAGTAACACTGGAGCTTGGATTGACGGAAATCAACATCAAAGCCCACCCCCTTGCCCTTAACTCATTGGGCAGCTTAGCCTGAGTGTCGCTTCAAAGGGACAATCATAAGCCTCTGCATGCATTGCTGTCTTTCAGAAAGGTGGGTCAGCTAACAGCCATCCTTCTACTGCCATGACAGGGTGCCATGTCGGCCAGGCACAGGTGTGTTATTCTCCTGTCTGCTCCTGTCAAAGACCTGACAGTGTTACGCCACAAAGGTAGGCTTCCATCCACGGCCAATGGCAGTTGAAGCATTCACCCTGTAACTCATTTCTCTTGATAGTATATGTGTTTTGACAAATATGTTAGAACAAGAAGAGGAAGCAATGTCGTGTTCTCATTGGTGACACAGCCAGACCCCTCAAAAATCATGAAAGAGAAAAGTTTTTTCTCAATAGTCAGCAGAGCATTAGGAGTAATCTAGAGCTGGTTGGTGGCAAGAACAACGAGTCAGAGATTATGCAAACCTGACCACCTCTGTCCAGATCACCGGCACGATGGGGTCTGAGGTAGATGTTGAGTAATATGGGTCGGAATTCGGCGCCTCCTTGTGTAGGGGTGGAGTATGGTATGGCTGCTAAGGGGGGAGGGGTAAATAGTTTCTGACATGGCCTCTGGCAATGACCCCCAGCTCCTTGAGTCCATGAGACGAGGGCAGAGCCCACATGCCCGCTGAGGGGGGATGCCGCTGAGTGACACCCCCGGCATTCACGCCTTGCTGGACCCCACGCTCTGGTTGAGCCTCAGTGAGGTCATAGTTGGCCAAGCTTCTCATCCTGTTGGCCGCTGCTGGTTAGTCTCACTGCAGTAGCTAACAATTTACTGGAGTATTCAAGGTGACATTGAGAGCTTCTGTAGACTTGGCTAACAACAAAAAATGGGCCGAGGAACAAGATGGTGAAAATCACGAAACCCAGAGGACAAGCGGGGGGATGGACTGAAGCAATAAAGCTCAGAAGTTAACTCATGCCCAAAAGGTGTCTCTTCCTAACCCAGAAAGGTACCTACTGTTTTACCTTTGAAAAAGATGTCTTAACTTGCCTAGCAAATGCTGGTTTGGATCTTTACCTGAAGTGTCTGCCTCTGACAACCTGACAACCAGACAAATCGCATGTTTATGAGGTCACTGCTGCTGTTTTATTATACTATGGTGGCAGCCAATCAAAAGGGGTCCTAGATCTCAGCATGAAGGCTCCGTGCCTCCCAGGCAGACCGCCAGCCCGTAAAGACCAGCTCAGACGCGGCGGTGCTCGCTGGTGCGTTCGGGGGGTCGCCACCAGGACAGCTGTGCCAGGACCGTCCGCCACGTGCTGAGAACGCAGCCGCTCAGCCGTAACTAACAGCCAATCTCTGCGAACAGGAAAAGCAATTAGAACCAAGCGGGAAAATGCATCATCCTCCAAGAAATGACTGACTGATACCATTAAACGGTCTTTAGAAAGGCGAGCGGAAAAATGGCCTTTCCTTATTAACACTGCCGCTCACTCTAGATGGAAATCAGACGTATAAAATCCTTCCGGCAGAGCGACTTCACGCCGAGAATATTGACATCCCATCGCATTAAATGCATCTCCTCTCTCCCAGCACTTTACTTGCAGTAGAACTATCACGGCTAATTTAGATACAGGCTTGCATCGCAGTTGAGCATCATGGATCATCCGTCTGTTCCGACGCTAGTCTGGCTCCCCTGCGGAAGCCTGCCCCCAATAACGGAAGGCCACCATGCAGTTTGAGCTCTGCCAAAGCTGTTCATTGCATCAGTTAAGATCGGTTAAGCCAACCAGTTGAGTAGGTACCCAGTACAGGGTTGAGTAAGGACCATGTACCTACACAACCAGTTGGTTGAAACAAAGCCCTGGTTTGGATTTTCACTTTCTGGACCTGAAATGTCCGCCTCTGGTTAAGATGGATACATGTCATTAATCTTAGCTGTTTCTCCAGCTGTAAATTGACTGCTAACTGGATGCCAGCTGAAAACCTTAAAGAGATGATGCGACAGCTGTGTGGCGGCAAACCCTATGTATATGAGCAGCATCAAAGAGGACAAGGCGATGCAGCAACGTAGCCTGGAGATGAGCTCATGAAAGCTGAGGTGGCGGCTCAGTTTGGATTTGAATCCTGTCGTGAATAGAGTTCAAACAGTTTTAGAGAGCTTGAACAAATCCAAGAAGAAGCCAAGAAGTTCACATGCTTGTAGATGCTCCTGTACCTCATTCCAAGGGATGACCTGCTGAGACTGTAGACCTCACTTCCAGCAGGAGCTCACTTGCAAACCCTTAATGTCCAGCGAGTTCAGTTTGGGCAATCCTGCATGGAATTAAATAAAAAGGCGTAATTTGGTGATTGTACTTATTTGAAAGGTTATGTATGAATGTACTATTTCATTTGATTCGTGTTATATTAGGACAAGCATATGTATGTGACTGGTGTGTAGCTCAGTGGATTGGGACCCTGTGCCTGTGATTGGAAAGTTCTGGTCCAAATTCCCGGGTTCATGTTCTGAGTTCACTCTTGGGCCCTTGAGCAAGGCCCTTAACCACAATGGCTCTAGAGGCTGTCTGACCCTGCTCTCTGAGAATGTACACCACTTAGGATGAAAGCAATGTAAATTAATGTAGGGGATAGAATATGGATTAACTTTGTTTCAGTGAGGCTACACCAGCTCAGACGAGGGACTCGTGTAATGACTGAACCCCTGAGTCTGGGCACGGCGCCACAGAACCGATAAGACCCTTGTAAGCGATTCCCTCCCCGCAACTAACCTAGCAATGGGTTATGCGTCTGGACAGGACCTATTCAGCATGGTCTCCGGAGCTCAGGATACCAGCAGCGCTTTTCAGACCACGATGAATAAACGATCGGTACAGAGACGGTGGCTGGGTCTCTCTGGAGCTGTCTGGGAGCGGCTCAATAAATCTGCAGAAACATCGCGTAGACTGGTATTAACATGGCAGAATTATCACCCGCTTCACTGTTAAATCTCCACAGTGTCATTTAAGATGTGGAATCATGTCATTTTAGCAATAACTGGGTTGTGTGATCGTATACCAAGTGGGACACTTTATGAAGAACCGTGCCTTAATCAGGCAAAGAACCTACAGTTTAGGGTTTCTTGATTTTGGAATCAGTTAAGTGTGGAATTTCACTTTAGAAGAGATTCCAAATGCTACCAGAAAAAGCTTCAGTTACAGTGCAGTTTCTGGCCAAACTATACCCTCTGTGTGTGGCAGAATGGTTACTTAGCAACTCATCCAGCAGCTGCCGACATGTAACTGTCATCCCGTGGTGCTGTCACACCAATGATGCCAAAATAAACAACCAATATGTTGTGCTGAAAAATATGACAAATTATGAATTAAAATACCCAAGTACAGACATATATTGCAAAGTGCACTTTCGTCAATCTAGGGCCTTTCTCAACGAACAGCAAAACAAAGTGAAAATTTACAGACCTACCATATATGTGAAGACCTACCATATATTTATAGACCTACCAAAGATATGTGAAGAACTCAAAGGAGTTTTATCCCCACAAAATGTGTCTTTAACCTGTGAAATGTAGGCATAGCCCCGCCTTGTGCCCTCTGTTGCTTGGAACAGACTCCAGGGCACAATCTTGTGCAGGATCGGCGGCTGGGAGACGGATGGATGGAAATCTAAGCCTGTTACTGTGTTAAAGACAGCAAACGACACCCCTGAGCAAAATCACAGACTAGAGGGAACTACCCTCACTCGTGCTCTTTAGCTGCCTGTGAATTGATATTTTCACTTTACACCAGTCTGCATTTGAATTGTAATAGTGTCAGACGTGAGAGGGAATTTCACGCGGAATGGTATGGATGGAGAGGTCCGTTCAGGCCCAACAGAGCCGTCTGAGACTCTGGAACGTGTCAGGTCACTGGCCCTTTGTGGTTTTGCCATGAACTGGCTACATAAACAGGAATTCCCACAAATCCTCACCCTTCAGAGGGAGCGGATCTGGACTGTGTAAACCCTACTCCATGACGGATGGGACGGTATAAATAATCTCCAGGCACTTTCTCCTGCATACATTCCCTCGGGATTTGCTGTCATGCGCAGACACCCAGAAAAAGCAAACGTGTCCCATCCGAGAGCCCCCACCCCGAGTTATTAACCGCTTTGCAGCAGAAAGTCAGGATGCACACCCAGCACCTATCTGGGGGCGCTCTGCGTGCTGGTGCTGCTCCAGGCTGTTAATTACCCCTCCTGCAGATGTTCCTGCCCGTGGCTGTAGCATATCATGTAAATCACAGCAATTTTTCTCTCTCGGCACGGTTGACATCGACATTATGGCAATCCCCCCCCCCCCCAGAGGAAATGACAGGAGGCACCCCGCAGTGAGGCACAGGTGGGAGGGGCTGCGTCACGTGACGGAGCTCCACTTGGGTAGGAGCCAAAGGACGCCACCACACGGTGGCCCCACACAGCAGGGAAGCAGCAGGATCGGCCATTGCCTGGCACTTTCACGTTAAAGCCTGACTCTCCTGATCGGAGAGACACTGACACTCGACATGCCCGACAGTAGGGCTATAAAAGCTACGCTAAAGCTATTTCAAGAACGAGCACAGATTGCTTATATTTTAAAACTTATAGCGATGGGAAATCAGGCTGCATAAACAACCAGCCCTAGCTGATAGTGATTTGTAACGTCTGTTTCTTTGCTGCTTGTCATGTGTGCCGTGTTTAGCTTCCTCTCTTAATGCCCTTAAGCGTATGAGTAACTCATGAGCAGATTGCCAGGGGGTGAAGGGTCATGCACTGCTTGGGGCAGCCGCTTTGCTTTCATGTCCACCAAACCATCTGCTTTGAGATCTTCCTCTTCCAAACTCTTCACCGCTCCTCCTTCCCGGTTCCACAGCTCCTGCCGGGTGGCACCTCATCTCTGCTTGTCCCTTCCTTTGATATCCGTGACACCCCCCTCTCTCTCGGGCTTTTCTGGTTCATTCCATTCTCCCCTCTTCACTTTAATCCCTCCGTTCCCTCCCCACTCATCCTGCTCCTTCCATCCTCAGTGTTCTCTGCGTCCCTGTATCGCTCATCACTGTGAGCTTGCTGTTACCGTCTGTGTGTGTCTGACACTCCCTCACATCTTCTGTGTTGCTGAGTACTGCCAGTGTCTTCGGGTTTTGAAAAGCGCTGTATACATTTTATGCATTATCACTATTGTTATTATTTTGCTGCGCAAGCAGATCAGCCCAATGGAAATCAGCACATGTACGTCAGAATGTAAAAGGCACAGCACACGCTTGCTTGTCCTTCAGACCGTATTTCTTGGTATGAAGCACAACCTGTAGGTTCTTTGGCCGGAGGACGGTCCAGCAAGTCGCCTCATTTACTGCAGATCACCCCTGGCTTTTGGAACATATATATGCGAGTTATTTCAGCTAAATTAATTAAATGTTAACCCATCCCTCACTATTGCAATGTCTCAATTCACATAAAATTCCAGCCTCTTAGGGCAATTTGGCAAGACAAGCGCTATGAATAAATAATAATTCCATTAGCGGGTAACCTATATGCATGACATAAAACCATTTGGTTTGACATTAATAAATAGAAGCAGTTCTGTGGGATCTCGGTATCACAGTGATGCTTATTGGTGCCTGAAATCCTTTGGGATGTAAACTGATCTTAATGAGTTGGGCTGGATACAGCAGAGGTTAGTAAAAATAAGCTAGTAGGTTAACAAAATAACCAAGTTGTAAGATGCTTTAATTTCAAATAAAAGAAATATCTGCTGAATTTAATGTGACGTGAACTTAACTGCAAGCTGGGATGTACAGTGGGTTGAAAAAGTATTCGACCCCCCCCTCTGGAATGCCACCAAATTTCCATCTTACATCACTACAACCTTTTAAAATCACAAATGCAGAGTATCTTAGTGAACCTGTATTTCTCTGTGCGCATGTTTTGAAACAATTAGAGCTTGATGAGTTAAACAAATGCAAACTGACAGTCATGTTCTGAAAAATGCTGTTGAAAAAGCAATCGACTCCTTTACATGACACACAGTCAATACTTGGTACAGTAACTGCATCCTTTCGCCGCAATAACTGCTTGAAATCACTTTGGATAACCATCTACAAGCTTATCACGTCTGGACGGAGGCGGTGTTTCCCTTTTTTCCGTGCAGAACTGCTCCAACTGAAGGTTTTTGTTTGTGAACTGCAATTTTGAGATCACGCCACAAGCCGCTGCAAATCCATTCTGTCAAACCATTGCTTTGGTTACTTTTGCACGGTGTTTCAGGTCATTGTCCTGCTGAAAGTGGGAGCGTCGTCCAAGTCCCAGTTTGATGGCTGACGTTTGAAGATTTTTTCACAAAATCTGGATATACTTCTTACTATCCATTGTTTATTCAATACGGACAAGGGATCCAGTGCCTGCCTTAGAGTAGCAGCCCCAAAGCATGACGCTCCCCCACCGTGCTTGATGGTAGGTCTGGTGTTTGCTGGACCATTGGCAGTCCCTTCCATCCATCAGACTAACGTCTTTGTGTTGAGGCCAAAACGTTCGATTTCGGTCTCATCAGACCAAAGTACATGACTCCAGAATGCAGGACTCTCGTCAATATGTCTGTTATTCATTCATTCGTTCATTTATTCATCCATTTTCCAACCCGTTTTATCCTATTGGGTCGCGGGGGGTCCGGAGCCTATTCCAGAAGCAATGGGCACGAGGCAGGGAACAACCCTGGACAGGGGGCCAGCCCATCGCAGAATATGTCTGTTAGCAGATGCTAATCGAGCTTTCAAATGTTTCACATTATATTTCGTAGTGGCTTTTTTTTTCTGGCAACTCTGCCATACAGCCCCTCTCTGTGCAGAACCTTGGATATTGTGGACTTGTGCACATCCACTCCAGCTGCAGATACTGAGCTTTGCAGGTCACCGAGAGTCACCTTGGGATTTGCTCTTACTTCTCTTAGATTAGTTTCCCTGACATTTTCTGTGTTATTTTAACAGTGCGGCCTGACCTAGGCCGGGTCACTATGCTTCCAGTTGTCTTCCACTTCACTATGACGGCCTTCACAGCGGACACACTGAGGCTACGAGGCTTGGCAGTCTTCATGGCACCATTGTCATCTTTAACTTTTTTAATCACGGTGCTTCTCAAGTCATTAGACAGCTCCCTTGTCTTCATGTTCGTCAGTTTTTGAGGTTTCACCAAATACGCCACTTGTACTGACTTCTCAGTTCTGTGTTCTTAAGAACTGGCCTAAATAATCACTTATGGACCAGTCAGCAAGCTAGATGATTAATTGATTGATTGTTTACACCTGTTTTTATTAATCTTATTGCATTGTTAACAATCATACAGCATCCAAGCTATTAGGGGTCCAATACTTATTCAACAGCAGATTTCACTGGTATGTTCTTTATTGTTATTGCATGATTTAATTTTAGGATTTTTTAGTGAGAATGTATTGTCCAAGAGGCGCTCATCTATATGTAACAGTATGAAACTAAAGATGTAGCATTTTCAAAGAAAAATATTGCAGGAAATTTAATACTTTTTCAACCCACTGTAAATGGCAAATAACTGATTTTTATTTTTGACCTTAACAAAGACACAACAGCACAAACAGGAAACCAGACAGGCCTGCAAAAAAAGAACCAAGCCTTCCAGCCAAGTTCATGTGTAATCTGTTTTTTAGCACACATGCTAACAGCCTCAAGCATAAAAGCTTGCTAACCTAAATAACTTTATATAGCTGGCCTAAAAAAAATTAATCCTAATTTAAATAGAAAATTTCCATATTGCAATAAATATTTGGATGCTTCTCAGTTTGCTCATAATACAAGGAACACGTGCAGATGCAGAAGGTTATGACTAATCCGCTGGCTATGGGATTCGAACCTGCAATCTTCCAGACACACAGTGGAACACCGCCCCTTATTGGTGTAAATATGTAAATGTAGTGAATATGCCAAATGCCATCAGTTAATCATCACACAATCTCTATACTCACCCTAATTTTACCCAGGCTTGGATTTGTCGTAATTAAGCAGAAATCGAGAGAGTAGATTACAGATATCAGCTGCTCATTTATAAAATGGATTTTATGGAATCTAGTGTGCAAGGGGATCCAAGTCATGTGAGCAGGAGGCGAGCTGCCTGATCCTGCGATCGCTAAAGATCCCTCATCTGATGGACAGTCACTCAGGAGAGGGAAGTGAGATTGCAGCGACAGGAACAGCAGCGCCACCTGACCTCAGCCAATCCCTCTTCCATTCCACTGGAGTTTGACCTTATAATTGTTAGACAGGAACTCAATGTCTTTGCTCTTCGCTTTCATGGGCAGGGTCTAGATCGATGCCCGGTCAGGGCGAGGGCATCACAGCCCTCCCGGGCCTTGGGACAGTCTCCCCAGGGCAGAGCTGGCCAGCTGTGTCCTCTTCCGTTACCCTCAATGAGCCACATCATGCCAGTGAGCAGTTTGGCTTCAGCGCCTGCTACCGGTGAACATGTCGAGAGTGATTTCCCTGCTTGGCAAGTCAAACTAATAAAACCTCGATGCCTGGCAATGTTCACATGTGTGTCTGTATTTACCTCATTGTGGGGCCTCATTTATAAAAAAGCTGTGTAAGAACCCATCCTACATCTGATCTAAGATCATTTCTGGAAAGTGCGTAAATGTGGTTCAGCGAAAATGAAGGTATGCGCACAAATACATGCATGCGCCACTCTCCCAGATGTGCAATCTAATAATCACAAATGATCGTGAGATCGTGTGCAGCTGAATGGTTTTAGAGCTCCAACTTGGATACACCCCCTAAGTGACATCATTAGCATATAAATGAGCTTGAATCAAAGCCCAAATCTAGGTCCTGTTGGCAAAGGCGCCCATGCGTGCAGGGACACTGTCCGGGTGCCTTTCCAGTGGTGTTACTCCTAGAGGTGTCATGATACCATAAGAAAGTTGAAAATGAGAGGAGGCCATTCGGCCCATCAAGCTTGTTTGGGGAGAACTTAACTAATAGCTCAGAGTTTTTAAAATCGTATCTAGCTCTGATTTAAAGGAACTCAGGGTTTTAGCTTCCGCTACACTAGCAGGAAGACTATTCCCTACTGTAACTACACGCTGTGTAAAGTGCTTTCTCAAAACCAGTTTAAAATGTTCTCCTGCTAATTTTCACTTATGGCCAGGAGTATTTAAACTGATATTGAAGTAGCCATTTGGCTGAGCAGCATCCAGACCTGTTAGAATCTTATAAACCTGGATCAAGTTCCCCCCTTAGTCCCCTTTGCTCGAGGCTAAACAGATCGCACCCTTTCCAAAGCAGCAATGTCCTTCTTAAGGTATGGTGACCAAACCTGCGCACAATATTCTTGGTCGGTGTCATGATCCGCCCCGTCCGATCCTCCCGTGTGCCACGCCCACCTCATTTCCTCGTGTGAATCCCCGATCGTGATCACCTGTGTCCTGTTACTTCCTGACCTGCCTGTGTATATTAGTCCACGTCTTCCTGAGTCTCGCGTCGGTCATTGTGTAGTGTTGCGGATGTTCGTGCCTGTCTGCCTGTTCGCCCGATTAAACCCAGTTTTCCCCGTCTACCCTGGGACTCGTGCCTCCTTACCTGCTTGCCTGTCTCACGAATCGTAACAGTCGGGTCTTACCAAGGAATTGTATAATCATAGCATCACCTCCCTTGACTTAAAAAAATAATAGTCAATACCAGTATCAGTGATATTCCATGATTCTCAGTACTCAGTTCAATACCAGTATCAGTGATATTCCATGATTCTCAGTACTCAGTTCAATACAAGTATCAGTGATATTCCATGATTCTCAGTACCCAATTCAATGCCACAATAAAAATAAAACAATAAATCCCATGTACTTCAGCATACCTACCTCTCTCAAGCACAGTTGAACATTACAAAAAACAACAACATGTAATGCAGCCTTCAAGTATTTCAAACAAACAGTACTCTGCTAAATACAATCAGCTTTTTATGGCACAGAATCACTGCAGTACCTGTCTGAGATATGAAAAAATATGGAAATAATAAGTCGATGTAATAAACTGAAACAACTAACAACTGTAAATATTACAAAAGCATAACATAAGGACAGCGTGTCGCATGCAGATGGAATTGCTGTCTAAAAGGGGGATATTACGCAAAAAAATGGAAAGCAGAGGAAAAAAGAACAGATTAGAATTTTTTTTCAGAGTTTTGGTATTGACTTGGTACTGATGTACTGTATTGGTTTCATGACATCCATACTCTGTAAACTCTGTAAAATTGGGGCCATCTGGTCACAAAGCTTCAATAGCACAGCTCTCGGAAAATGGTAGCTGTTTATCGGCCGTCATCATGCTCACAGAGGTCTGCCCAGTCTCTAAAAACTCATTCCCTTTTTATTGTGTGTGTGCAGTAGAAATGCCACTGCCATTCTAACATGCTTGGAACCATAATATGTATATTAAATAATTTTCCTTTAAAGGTGTGTCAGTTACACTAATGAGGTTTTGGGAAACCGGTGCATGTCTTTCGATCGTTTTCTGCAATTAGCCTAGCCAATAACAATAATTATTATAATTATATATAATGTCAACAGCCCCATACCTTTCCCGATGGGGGACGTATCGCAAGCACTGCAGCCATGACGGAGAGAGCCCGCGGCGCGGCCCTGTCGGCCGGGCCAGACCGCGGGGCAGCCGCGGTCGGCTGAGGTTTTGTGGGTTTGTGTATGTGAAATGAGGCCCAAACCACAGGAATGACATGACAGGGTCCCAGGGGAGCGATCTCTGAGCTGGTGGAGTTTGTGCAGGTGTTCTTTTGGGGAGGAGGGCTGTCAAAATGTGGGCTGCTGAGGAATACTGCCCCGTGTCATTAACAACATTCATTAGCTCACAGAACATTCATTTATAACCCAACACCTCAGAAGGGGACAATAAAAACTCATAGGGGAGAGATGCTGTTCACACAGGGCTACTGCACCGACTAAAATGTAGAGTAACAGCAAAATTAAAGCGCTGAAAGCGATCTGTTAACAGACCTAACTATATACTACCAGCCAACTTTTGGCTTTGGGTCATAGAGAAACCAAAGACACTTTGAAGTACACAGGTAATGATCATTATGAGAGCAGGTCAAAATCACAGTCTAATGGTAAAAAGAGAACGAAGGCATTCAAATGGAAATGGTTCAGGGAGACACAGCTGATTCAACACATTTCAGCCGTTTTCAGCAAATACCTCAGAGCAGGGGGCTGCAATCACATTTTTTTTTTCAGTCGTCCCATAAAGGATATCTCTACAGTGGGAATTGGTCTGCTTTATTTCGCATGGAATTTAGAAAGTTGCTCGACTCACGGGCGTCGACAGCGAGAAGAAAAGGCCACAAACCCATGAAGGACCTCGCTTTCTGAGGGAAGCACCGTAGCTGGCGAGAGCGAGGAGTGCTGAGAATCGTGAATGTTTCAGCAAAAGCCGAGAAAAGAAAATGCCCCAAAGAGATGGCAAAGGCAAACGACAAAGCGACTCCTGATTTTGGAGAGTCTGGGGAAGGCAGGTGAAACACGGCAGCTTAGACAGCAGCGCGTGATGGACGAATGTACCTTGCAGGTTCCCCATTCTCAAGGCAGAGGAGAGGTGAATAGAGTGAGTTCATTTCAAAACCTGGGGTGCTAATCTCTTCCAGCACTGAAAAGCTCTTCACTTGTTAGTCAGTACCTCTGGGGGATACGCTAATGTATTCTGCGCTTTGAATAGATACGCATAGTTGTGTCTGGGAATGGATCTTTCTGTCTATTATGGAAAGAATTCCCTGTACAGTAAGGTCTGGGACCACCATCTATGGGTCAATGAGAGGGACAGTACAAAAATGGGTCATCATGCATTTAAGCCTACAGTAAACAGAGGCTGTGGCCAGAGGTGGACAGTTCAGGACCAGAAAGGAAAAATCCTGGCCATGATTTTGTTCCGACCAACCAGTTTGGTATGAAGAGTCACAGTCACAGAGTACTAAACTGGTTGGTCGAAACAAAATCTTGGCCTGGACTTATTTTCTGGACCTGAACTTCTGGTTGTGGTTGTGAAACTGCATGAGGACGGCCCATACGCAGAAAGTGAAAGGCTTTGTCATTCCGACAAACAAACACAGCACGGGAAGGAGAGGTAATGGCAACATAATTCAGGATAATCCCGGTAAACTGATCCGCCGGCGTTTTAGTCTGTGTTCAGTATCACTTAGGAAACAGGTGGCTGAAAGACAAAAAAGGTACGTTTAACTCCTCTACAGAGTATTTTCCATTTGAACAGCAAACTTCCACCTTAGTAAATATGAAAATAGACTTATTATCCATTAAATTATCCCAACAAACATGTTTTGCTAAGTAATTCCCATGATTAGTTGACACTATGGTCATTTTAGACAGTCTGTACCAGCAGAGAGCTCAGAAAAGGCCAATGTTACTACAAGCAGAAAGTTCCAGCAATTTGGTTGGACTGTGAATTTCAGCCACTTAGCCTTTTCCTCACAGAAACGGCTTCGTTGCTCTGCTTTTAAGGAACAGGGAGACAGAAGATAAGCGGAGGTGGCGGCCTCACTCCGTCTTCGGCATGTTTACGAGACATCAGGTTGAATTGTGGGTACTTACTGCTCATTTCACAACATCGCTCCGCTATCCATCTAGCTGACGGTCTGGCTATGGATCAAAATGGCTGCTGCTCCTTTGTACTTTTAGCTGCTGACTTGGCATTTTTATTCAGTGTGACTTAGAATTTTTTTTTGTGCCTGACAGAACAAGTCATCCATACAGCTGACAGGAGCAATTCGAGTTAATCGCTTTGCTCAAGGATCCTCCAGCACAACCCATCCTAAGTCCTGAGCCTCCAAATCACACGCGGCTCTCATATAGCCTGAGAGTTACCCGCTGCAATATTCATAGCTGAATGAATGACTCACATGAATTGGAGCATGAAAAATTAAAACAACATTTGCAGCATTAGTCGAGGGGTTAATCAAAGGGGGGGGGGTGGTATTAAGAAAGTATCTTTTGATTAATGCGATGTGAGATCCATCCTATGATTTCACTCACCAGATATAGTATGCTGAGACAGACCCAATAAACACGCCGTTTGGATACAAGATCAGGAACACATGACCAGCACCAGTGTTGACCTCCTCTGGGAGCGAATTCATTTTCGACACACCCTCAGTGGGTCACCAACAGTGGACAAATTCCCATTGTTCTGCAGAGTGAGTTTATAATACACCTCTGAGTGCCCCTGTGGGAAGTATCTAATCTTTCTGCGTTTCACCGAGCGCCGGAGATAAGCTAGTATCACCGGATGTTTGACAGTGCTAAAAAAACACCACATCACCCCAGGAACATCAGAGATGATCCACCCAGAGAGGCAGCCTTCCCACCCAGCCTTCTCTGCCAAGTGAGGTCACTCGCCGCAAGTGTCCAGGAACTCCGAGGGGAGTCGGCTCGCCCCACGGCCTTTCAATTAACCTTCTAAATGAATCTGGTAGCGCCAGTTTGAATTCTGTGAGGAGATACATTCCTGCACTTTTCCATTTGAACCATAATGGCTGCCATGTGTGCCCTCGTTCTGATTTACAGCCTGTCACGTTCGGCTGGGATTTAACACACGTCTGTCTGCAGGTTTCATTTCAACAAAGATCCCCGTTCTGCCACAGATGGAAAATATTAATGGAGAACAGTGTCCGTAGCCCAACCCACACATCATTCTCATTATTTCTGGGTGTGCCCAAGCCCAGAGGACTGACTCCATTGGTGACGTAATTAGTGATGAACTCTAATTACTAAGCTCGAGGGGAAGAACTATGAAACACGATCTCAAATGCTTTATGAACATGCTTTACTGAAAATTCCGCTACAAGGAAAGTTTTGATGGGGACGGCAGCCGTGTCTGTGGGGAAAAAGCACTGTAGAAGAGCACCAGCACTTTGCAATCTAAATGCTGAGCTTAGAAACCTCAGCATTCCCTGGCACCCCAACAGTATCTCTACAATCTCTACAGTTGATATTACGTTTTTTTTTTTTTTTTTATAAGACCATGAGGTTCTTAAAATTGTAGAAATATGAGTTTTGATGCTATAGAATGCATTGTTTTGGGTGGGAGAAACCACCAGAAGATCTGAACAGACAGAAACCTTACGAGAAGAAGGGCTGGACAAGGAGTCTGCCCTAGGGCTGTGGGTATTCCAGTACCTTCCCTTGCCCAGAATGGCTTTTGCTGGCTTGACTTATTCAACATAGTCCCACCAGTTGAAACATTAAACTGCTCAAAAAAAAACACCAGTATGTGGAAGGTTTTGTGAAGAAAGTCACGTGATGTTTGATTTCTACTGTGTATGCAGAAGCTGGCATGCAGGAAGAGGCAATGGAGCACTGAGAAATCATCTGTAGACATCTGTGTCTTCATGTGAAGAATGAATGGGGTCATGCAAAAATTATCTACATTGATGCATCTTTAATGGAATAGATTTAATATTATTTAGTTAATGCTTCTGAAAGGTGTGCAAACATGAAAGCTTAAAGAGTTATTAATGCAATGTTGCTAATATGCTTGCATTAATCAAAATTAAAGTCAGTATTTGAACACCGTAAGCTGCTTCCATAAACTGGGGTGGGTCTGTTGTTTCCGGGCCCCGTCCAGTGTAATGATTGGCTAACAGAGGGCCCCCAAACTTAGGGGTCCCACACAAATGTGTGTTTTGAGGGGTGGGAAATTGATAAATGAGGACCAGATGAGTTATGCCACAGACAGGAAATGCTCCTGATTTTCCCAGGTTTCTTCATCAATCGCCTTGCTCCTACATCCACACTCATGTCGGATCCAAAGCTCGCGGGCTCCTTTTGAGGCGGCCCCTTGATAAAGTGCGGTCAGAACAAGCCGCAGACGTGGCCAGCCGTCCCCAGGGAAGACAGGTCGGCAGCGAAGTATCGCTCTGAAGAGAAGCAGGGCCAGTTATGATGGTCTCTCCGAGTGCTGTCAACATCCTGCCGTACGCTCCGGAGACACGGCCCAAAAATCATTCCAGATGGTTCCTCCTGAGGTGGATCTGACATCATGTCGCCCCAGAAACGGGGTCTTAGCAGACACAGGGGCTGAAGGGCTTCATCATGAGTACAGCCAGGGGTTTATGAATTGGGAACGACTTTTATACAGAGATCACATCTGTCATGCGAAGATCAGCAGCCCTGTGATTCTCCACACAGGAAACAAGAAGCCTGACATTAATCTGTACATGACTAATAGTACCTGTGTTAAATCTATTGTCTGCAACAATGAATAATAACTATGGATTTCTATTATACGGTTTGCATGTAACTTATGAGGGGTGTGTATTTATTGCCTGTCTCCCTTTAGTCCTGTTCTTATTATATTTCCTGTATGACTAGCATTTCACTTTTTTTAGACATTGGGATTGTATATAAACATGTGGGTCTTATGGAAAGGAGTCCATGACGGCCCCAGCGCCTCCCTGTGGCCAGCGAATGCCCTGCAGCTCTCTGCCTGGCACAGGCCTTTCCAGCGGCGAGGGGGACATGACTGATGGCTCTATTCGTAGATGCATGGAAACCCTAAATGTTCCAGTGGAACTCCATGGGGAGGAGCTTCATAAATCAGAAACCCAGGCGTCAGAATCTGCGTTGGTCACTTTCCTGTAGTTCAATACCATCAACATAGGTGGCGCTAGCAGTATTAGCTAACTGCTAAGAATACAGAGTTTCAGTTGGTTAGTACTATGTGGGATATTATGGGTTTATATTGCATATTCAGTGTCAATTCCCCTCTCTTTTAACTCAATTGTAAAGTAGATAAAATGCTTCTAAAGTTAGATTCTTCCTGTAACTTAATAATTAACTGTTGTACAGACTGTTGTACTTGGCCACAAATGTTCAGTAAAAAGCATCCAGATGGCTAAAATTTTATAAGTTACATAAATCACATTGTGTTAAAGTTCAGCAGACGAGTCGTATAATAAATGCCGAACGCCGTATATAAAACTCAAACCCTTTCGTCTTTTCAGATCGAGCCTGTGAGGATGATCAAGGCTGCATGCATGTGGTTGAGAATTTGAGAAGGAGAATGTTTTTGAAGGCAGAGTCGTGGAAGATATTTGTTTGAGGGAATGATCTCTCATAGACACCAAGCCCCAGTCATAAAATCTTGTGGCAGATCCAGATGGCGTGCTTGACAATGGAGAATCGGGGGACATTTTTTTTTTTTATCTGAAGGGGGCATGCTTTTATCAGAAGTGATGTATATCTTTTACTTTTTTGAGAAAACAGGGTCAGTCAGTCTCTAGAACAACTGGGGATGAAGGGCCTTGCTCACGGGCCCAATAGTGACATCACTCTGCTGAGCGTGGGATTTGAACCAATGACCTTCAAATCACAGGCACAGCATCCTAACCCACAGAAGTACACACCACCCCCAAGCTGGCCCCTCATTCAATCCATTTACCTACCACACCCCACTCAGCTGTCAACCACACTTAAGGAAACCCTCTCAAACTATGAACTGACAAAGTCTGTCCTCTTTCCATGCACAGATGGGTTTAGGGCATCACTAAAATCAGACAGCATCACCGCAAGACATTAGCTTTCAGTTAAGAGGAAGGTTTCCCCTACAGTGACTTTTCAAGGGACCGTAAAGTGGTTGTCATGTCTTTCTGAGACATTCTCTCATTTCCTCTTAAAGATCGTGCGCCATGTGCTGAGGTTAGCATGCAACACGCAAGCAAATATAGTTTACTTGAACTTTACTGCTTCACGACTAAAGCTAAACAAAGTCAAACCACTAATGCGGCACAGTTTTACATCAGTCCAGATGTGGTCCATTTGGTGAACTCTACAGGCTGAAATTAACATGACCACTGAGTATGGAAGTGTTCTGCAGCGAGGTGAAAACACTCTGCATTCAGGCTTTACTTCCCGAAGAGTCAAGCCCATTAAAAACTCCAAAGTTGGTCATGCTGCTGCACAGTTGAGACGTCCTTAGCAGCACACATAGATATAGGAAAATGGGTTATAAGGTGACAATTGTGAATATTTCTGCTTAGGATAAATTTTTTAATGTGTGCATTCCAGTAAATTCTTTCTACATTTGCATTTTTCTTTTGTCCAAAGCTACGTCTGTGTGAAGCAAGGGGTACATCGCAAACATGGAGCTAGCTTGGGCTCAAGTGCAGTGAGTGACCAGAGCCCAGTGCAAGACAGTTATGGGAAAAGGAGCAAAACACTGAAGAACCAGTCAAGCTGTGGGCGTAGGTTTGCTTTCAACATTGGTAGAGACCAAAACAACCATGAACCCCCCCCCCCCCCTGCCTAAAGGCACACGATATTCCCACAATACTGATTGGCACATGCTCCTGCTTTCCATAACCAAGAGAACAGGGCAGGCCAGTGGGGGGGTGGGGAGGTTCAGGGGGGTCAGATGGTTCTACACTGTTCCCTGAAGACTGGATGCACCTGGGCAGCTCAGTCCACCATCAAGGAACCGCGCATGTCCAGTCTGAAATGTACTCACAGGTGGTGGAGGATTCACAGGAGACATTCATTTCATCCACCCGTCCATTGTTTGTAACTGCTTATCCTATTCAGGGTCACAGGGGCGCCAACTCACGGGACAGTCATTTCAGTAGAATCCAAACCGGTAACACTTTACTTACAGTAAGGCCATGTTTTTAGTTTATAAACACATTTATAACAATGCCATTTATCCATAGACATGGACACATTACATATACCATTATGGGTTATAATGCTTTATGAAGGCATTATAGTGCATTATGAATGTATTTCTAAATTAAAGAAAACATGGCCTTAAGTAAAGTGTACGTACCAGTTTCCCAAAGTGAATCTCCTGACCAACAGGATAACGCACGGGCAAAGGGAGCGACGTAATTACTGACTGCGCGTGTGGGAGCAGTGAGCAGGCTGTGCTGGAGCTCTCCACACTCTCCACAATTAAGCCTTGTAATTATGTGACTCATGTGCTTCTGAGGCAATATAAATCTGGTGCAGCACAGCAGATCAGAAACACTCTCGTTGACTAATTATAGGTAAAACCGTCATTTTGTAATACAAGCAACAGATGCTTGTTAGACTGAAGACTGCACCATGTGCCATTTTACACACAGTGATCTGCTTTCCTGTGCTGCCTGAAGGATATAGGGAGCCCCCCAGCCACAGAGAGTCACTGACCCGTCTGAGGTGACTGCAGTGCTGCCCCCACCTGCCCCCACCTGTCCCCACTGTCACAGCTTCCAGACAGAGAGAGGTACAGACACACGTACACATGTACTGGTGTGTCACACCGAGCTCTGCTGTTAGAGCATTAATGTGGCGTTCCGGTGAGTTCCGGAGCAGAGCAGCTGCAGCAGATCCACCTACGAGGCCCCGGGCCCCCTGCGATTAGCCAGTGATGTACCAATCGCTGGAAGACAGGAGGGGGAAAAACATAGCGGTGGCAGCAGCAAATGCCTCCTCTGTGAAGATCTCCTGCAAGCCTCTCCCACACACGCTGCCCCCCCCCCCCCAATCTCCCTGTGCCTCTCTCTGCTACTCGCCTTCTCTCTTCTCCGTGTTCACGCTCCTCTTTTTCCCTCCTCTGCTTTCAGGAGGCATGCTAACGCTAACAGAGGGCTAGTGGCCGCCATGTCCCAATTTGGGGTTTAAAAAGTGCGTCAGGCAGCATCACATCCTGGTGTCGACGCATTTCTCCTTAGTGACTTCCACTGCATCC
The DNA here is from genome assembly GCA_026779585.1 of Mormyrus proboscirostris. Classification (NCBI taxonomy): domain Eukaryota; kingdom Metazoa; phylum Chordata; class Actinopteri; order Osteoglossiformes; family Mormyridae; genus Mormyrus; species Mormyrus proboscirostris. The sequence continues at coordinate 646,175 of JAODKF010000106.1, forward strand.
TGGTGTCGACGCATCTCCCCTCACTGACCTCCACTGCATCCTCATGTCGACGCATCTCTCTTCGGAAAGCAGCATAGCATCCTCATAGCGAAGCACCTTTCCTCAGCTAACATCATTGCATCCTTGTGCTGACATGTCTCTCATCAATGGGTCAACGCGTCTCCCTTCAGCAATCACCGTCGCATCCTTGTGTCGATGCATTTCTCCTCAGCAAACACCACTGCATGTTAGTGTTGACGCGGTTCTCCTCAGCAAGTGAGCACCATGGCGTCTTCGTGTTAGTATGGCTCTCCTCAGCATGCACCATCACATTCACATGCCGACTCGCCTCTCCTCACCGGGTACCATCGCGTCCTGTTGTCGATGCCACTCTCCTCAGAGGGCACCATTGCATCTCCATGTTGACGCGTCTCCCTTCAGCAAGCACCACTGCATTCTAGTATCAATCCTTCTCTTCACAGCAAGCACCATCGCATCACTGTGCCGACGAATCTCTCCTGGTGCCATAGTGATCTGCTGCGAGCAGTGATTTGCCTCGATAAGAACCGAAAAAGAAGAAATGGCACCACTGCAGAGAAGAGCACTTTGGAGTGGTCTTAAAGGAAGCAAAACCCAGGGTACCAAACTGAAAAGCACCAAAATAAATAAGCCAGGGAGTAAGACGCTCTCGTCGCAGCTTTCCAGGGGGACCTGCTCACCTTCATGTCCAGCCCCGGGCACAGGGGGGAGCTTTCATCTATCTCTCAATCCCTCTCTATTTCCACACCAAACCCCGTCTTCAGCAGCAATGACAGGATGCTAATTTTTCCAGTTTGGAGCTTGCTGGCTTTTCCTTCAGCAAGGGCATCGCCTGACAGCAACAAACCTCCGGCATAAACCTACCCAACAGAAAAACACCGCACCACATAAGTCCTCATTAACATTCATATTCACAGTAAACCATTAAGCCACATTTGCACGTGCTCCATTTACCCATAATCCTTCACACTGCATTTTAACAAAGCCTTCTTCATCAGTGAAAAGCTGCACTGTAAAAAAAAATTAATACCGATAAATTTACGGTAAATTAATGGCAGCTGCGCTTGCCAAAATTTCACCGCAAAATTACAGTAACACTGTTTCATGTAATACGCTACATAATATTAATCTGTATAATAAACTGTTTAAACCAGCAACTTTCCAAACATTCTGAAATTAAATATGATTTATTTTTGCAAAACTTGCAGTCAAAAACTAAAAAAATACAAATTTTTACTGAAGAACGTAAAGGTGCAGTTTTTCTACGTTGTTGCAGTATTAGTTGATTTCAGCAATGACGGCATGTCACAAACACAGTTCGGTTAAAACTCTTCCACTCATACAGTAGCCCTTAACGGGACTGTGAAATAAATACATCAATCATTACAACACCTGCATGCATAACCTCAAACTACAGGAACAGGGGGAGGGTCACTGTAGGAAGAATGGAAATTACACATGGTGGGTAACTTATACACAGTCAAACACACGAGTATAAAGCTTAAACTTAAGCAGGGCACCAGTACAGAACACACAATGCATAGAACCTGGAACATTAACTACATGCATGACATAGACAGCGGACATTCTCAGCACGACAGCGCGGCATGCTGGGACGCATGCAAATAGGCCAGACAGAGCTTGGCTCACCGACTCCACAGCAGAAATTCAACTGTAAAATCACAGGAGCACTGTTTGATGTATAACGGTATACCATTTTTCCGTAAACCGTAGAACTACATATTTAAAACTGTATTTTAACATGCATTCTCATGTCATTATCATGTTACAGATCACACCAGTAACTGAAGCAAAAAAATAATTTATGTTACAACTAAATCGTATTAAATAAAGATAAATGTTATACTTACAAATATTTTATATATTTTAAAAAGTATTTTACCCAATTGATATTTACAGTATTTTCCCTTTACCCTTTACCAACAGTTCGCCATTAACATGAGCCAGTAACGTAGCTGACATCTGGCGGTCCCCAGGGCAGGCGTCATGGCTGTCAGACTGGTGAGGAAAAGTGGCGTTCCTAAACCCATAAAAATCCACAAAAGTGGGAGATGCTTTAACAGAGCGGCGTAGTTTCATTGGAGTTACAGCAACATCATTCCATCTTCCTCTTTATGACCTTCAGCAACAGAGAATATTTAGCACCTGGTTAATAAGTACCGAGTTAGACAGAGTGCACTTATATTCTCCTTAAGAAATTACGTAAGATGATACTTTGACACTGAAGACCCAGGCTGTACTGGAGCGAGTGGCCCAGCCGTCACAGACTCGGCGTCCGCTTCACCGCTCCCTCAGGCCGCAGGAAGCAGCCACATGCCCCGCAGGGACGACACATCGCACAATGATGTCTGTGGCGATTCTGGTGAGCCTCTTGCCGCCAACGTGAGGGTTTCTGTTCGAGCATAGCCACCCCCCCCCCCCACCCTGAAAGCTCTCCGATACATTAAAGATGAAGCGGCCTGGAGGCAC